>RJWM01021105.1:0-35913 GCA_004363535.1 Dasyprocta punctata | reverse complement strand
GTATTACTTATAAATCTGCATTTTTTGTCAAATCATAAACATTGTTGAACTAGATCACAGTAAAGATGTCAAATTAAATACTCTAATTTTGAAAATATCTCTTTAGAACTAAATTCATAACATACTTTGCATTCAATTTCTACTTCTGTGAACTTCGTAATACTTCCGGATCTGCAGTTTGTGGAGACAACCAAGCACGTGTGCGCACACACACACTTGTGCACAGAGGCGCACATGGTACAGCCACGAGTTACAACCAAAGAACCAACTGAAGGAGCTACTATTCCTAATTCACAGACATGCACAGACACCCACGCAGAGGAATTTGAGAAACAACCAGTAAGATTTTTAGATCAGATGTTTATGCCATTTTTTATAGCCAGATGTGTTTTAAGCTTTTGCGTACCTAATTAAGGCTATAAAGCAGGTCTAATTAAGATTATTTGAATTCATTCCATTTTGCTACTATTAGCTGTGTCCCTAAGATCACAGAAGCAGTGACAATTCTGTACCAATGAAGAAGATGTATACAGATCTATATGCATATGTAATATAAGTACTGAATTGATATGTGTATTTCAATTGAAATGTTCACCCCAAGTTAATATTCTACACTTCTGGAAATTGTTGTATGGACATTTGGAATTACCAAAGCTTGGAGTTACCAAAAAGTTTGAAATCTTTTCTTAATAGATTTCATAATTAAAACAATGTAGGCAAAATAAATATGACAAACAAATTCTTTTACTTAAAATACACTTTTTTTTGTTCTTAAAGACTCTCATATTCTAATAAAACTATTTAATACATTAATATCTAATTTTTCATATTAGTTCATTCTATGCTATGCTAATTCAAGTTTATAACTTTAAATGAAATCTATTATTTCCTAAGATCAGATTTAATTTTTCAACTAAAACTTTGCTCATAACCAATTTTATTGATAAGGAAAACGTAGCATTAATGAATCATTTTATGATGATGTGTTTTTTATGATTTTTATTCTCCAAAATAAAATGCAAACTTCCAATTTGCCATATTCCTCATACCTAGAAATTCAACATTCTTATAGTGAAATATTTCAAGATACATTTCATGAACTTCCCAAATTTACTAGATGGTAAAATTACTTGGTATCACACTATATACTCATTATTTATTACATAATTATAATACATATAACAGCTTTAAGTGACAGAAATTCATTATGATTTTAATGCTACCATATGTAATATCATGGGTTTCATTTGTAATACCATAAATTGTAAATACACACTGGCCACATTTTCTCTAATCTAAGGCCAATTATCTTCATATTTTAACATTTCTTAAATTAGGACGTATCCTACAGTGGATTTCAAAAGAAAACTGCCAACTCTTTCTGTTTCTTTTCTCAGATTCAGTTAAGTTTAAATCAATCACACCTTTTACAGATATTGACATGTTAAAGTTGAGGAAACAGGATAAACTGTGGATTTCATTAGCAGTGATGCTAGCAAAAGTGTTAAGGAGTACATTTTCCCTACTAACCTTAATTATTTTCTCAACTGTGTTGCATGGGTTATTTCACTAGAAATTATTATGTTTCTAAAACCTGACCTTTATCAACTGTAGTTACTAAAATGTTATTAAATGAACTACATGCTATGGTGAATGTCATTTTAATTGAAAATATCCACATACATCAAAAAGTTTTGTCCAACAAATTGCTTTAGGTATAGGCAGTTTTAATGAAACCTAAAGCTTATACTGTATATTCTTTAATTACTTGTATTTGAAGCTTTTAATAATTATATTTTATACTTTCAAAATTGACTTGGTGTATAAAAGTAGTTCATTAACATTTTCAATACTATTTATAATGTCAAATATATCACACTCATCAACTTATTTCAGAATGAAAAATAATTCATTATTGGGAACATGTCAGTTGTGGGGTAGAATTAATTGAAAGAATAGTGAAAGAAAAGAGACTCTCCTGTGTAATTGAAAAATATACAGAAAATATATATATTTGAGTAAATATGTAATACCACTTATGACTATTTAAAAACTTAACTATCCAAAAAATTCACTAGAATAATTATAATGTCGTTAATATTAATTACTAAAACAATACTTCACTTACAATGCTTTTGATATTTATCATCAGTTAATAACATTTAAAATACATCTACTTTCTTTAACAATAATTTAAATGGGTTAACTATACTGGGTCACAATTAATTGATAAATTAATTACACTCAAAGTAGTTTTGTTCTTATCACACGTTCTTTGGTCGTTTTTCTTTATCAGGGCATTGGAAGCATGTGAACAGAAGTCTGCTCAATAATCCAATTTTTCTATCTGATATGACTTCACAAATCGGAAAAATCAACGTTAATTTAAAATCTTTATAAAATTAATCATCAGAATTTTGTTACATTACTTCAGAAATTTCTATACAATATGTCTGGCAAATCCAATCCTTATCCTTTTTTTTTTTTTTTCAATTTTCTGCACAATGAAGTAGTCGTTGCCACTCAAACAACAGTGAGAAGACTGTATTGACTAACTTGTCCTCCCTGTCTGCTCTGCCTTGCTGTATTACTTCTAGAAATGCATAAGGTAAAAACCCTCCTCTTCACTAGCACTTTGGTCCTCTAATCAATGTTACGTTCGTAATAGTCATACAAGGTCACAATCACAACCTCCAAATTTCTGCTTCTCTTTCTTCCACAGACAAGACTCAATAAGGCCTTTGTTGTGATTATATTTTATCAAGTTTCTTAGCAGGGAAAATGTTACACTAGAGACAATAAAAAAAAGACAGAAGATCTTCAATATCTACATTCTATATGTTGAACTATATTTTTAGTCATTTAATGCTAATATTTTCTGAAAAAATTGAGAAGTGTTTTTAACCCTGAAATTAACAAAAACTATATTCTGCAAAATGCTTTGATGTTATAATTTTCAATAGTTTTATTCAAGGAATACACAATGGAAATAAATTATGTGACACAAATTTTTTGAACCGACTGAGGTAAAATGAAAGCTTCAGTAAATTTAGGATAAAACTATTTGTTCAGTACAAAATATAGGAACTACTACTATAAAAAGCAATATAAAGCAAAAGATTAAAATAAAATAAAGTAAAATCTCAGCATGGCTATTGCAGTAGGGAGAAAACAGTTATTATGATATTAAAAATAAATTACTCGGTCATAACACTCAAAACAAGTAATGGGGTAAACCCTATGAAATTATGGTTATTTTTACAATAAACAAAAGCTTATTAGATAGTAACTTTATTGAAGCACTATTTTAGCTCACTAGTTATTTATAATGTTAAATATAACATATAGTAGTACTATTCTCTAAGTATTCACTCTCTTGGGAAGTTTAAGGAAAAGCAAAATACGTGTACACACAACCCCACCATGAAGCATTTATTAAAGAATACATTTATTATACTTGTTGACTGTGGGTGCAAGCAATCAGCTATAAAATGCTTCATAATTACATCCCCTTCTATTTTATTTAAAGCCCTAACCACACACTACTCTTCAGGGTCTGTACCGCTCACATCAGTGTGCTTTCTATTTTATTTTATCAAGCTTCTTTAGAAGTAAAAAACGTTACACTAGCGATAGTATTAAAAACATCAAAACTCACCACAATATACACAAGCCTTTGAGTTCTACTATTTAACACAATGTATATGAGCCTTTGAATTCTGTAATTTAAAATCCACAAACACGCCTTTCTGAAGTATTTTTATACATCTTCTCACAAAATTAAACTCTGATATACAAATACCTTGAAATTATTCACAAATATTTATGCCAGAAAATTCATACCTGCTATTAATTTTAACCAAATTCTTATTTTTCAGTAAGTTACACATGAAAGACAATTTCTGTAGTAACCAAACAATAATTTTCACATTTTTGCCCATTATACTAGCATATGTAATCTTGACTTTGGTAGACTGGAAATATAAGGAAAGGTAGACGAAATATGATCATTCCTGAGATAACAGGTAATGAAACATGGCACAAGACACATGCTGATGATCGCAGACGAAAAGCTAGCTGCATGCTTAACAAGTGAAATTTGTCAGCAAATTTGTACCAGGTTAGGCATTGGACGAATTCTAAGGTGATAAGGTACAAGGATTGCAAAAGGGTAATCAGTTGACAGGACCACATTTACAGCTTAAATGTAAGGACTTGTTGGTCTTCAGTAACAGAGAAGGCTAGTAATGGTCCTAACAGTGGCCCTTCAATTGGGACACCATGGAAAGGAAAGAGCCTGCGATGCTTTTACCTCTTTGCAGCCATGGACAGTACTGGGTAGAGTGAGGTGGCAACAATATGGAAGCATTTCAAGTGTGGTCGTCCTCTTATTCAGTCTCGGCCTTTCTCTATATCAGGAGTAACTTTACAGATATACATAAATCAGAGTACATTGGGGAGCCCTTGTTCATGAAGCATGTTGAGAGCTCCCGGGGTGACACGCTGTGGAACACTTGCTCTAACTCAGTCTGCTTCTGTCTGATAGAGAGATTTATTTCCTGACAGCTCACAGTGCCCTGCAATATTTGACAGTCCCTGGTGTGGCTGTATCAGTAGCTCCAGGAAAAAGTTCTCTGAACTCAAAAGCTCTGAGTCTTGCTTTTAGGGAAAAAAAAGACTATTTCAGGACTTTGAAAGATCTAGGTGGCTTATTCTCTCATCTTAAAAAATTCAAACCACTCCCCCATAAAACTTTAAGCATAAAACTTCCTTCGTAGCTGTGCCACTTGTATCTTTATAGCCTGCTGTTTTCTTTTGTGCCAGAATCTGTCCTGGTGCAATAAAGCTCATTTTAACCTAGGAAGACCAATCAGAGTGATAACGCTAAGATTATCTTCCAGTATAGCTGGAAAGAACTTACCAAAACTGGACTTACATTTCTTGGACAATGGATCCTCATGCAATAGCTTACACAGACTTACTACACAAGTAGCATTAGCTGGTAATGTCCAGTCTAATTTCTTCAGCATGATATATTAACAAATATACCAAAGGACAAAAGTAATACCTTAAAACATTTTAAAATGTATTTAATAAAATACTTTTAATTTTCTATTTTATGTAAATAAATTAAATCCTATCAATTAATGCATCTAAATGTTATATGCCATAGTTTTACTCGAATTAGAAACATTTGTGGTTATATTACTTTAAAGAAGTTTTTATGTAAATTACTTGAAGATTTTATTTTGTGGAAATGACTTGAAGACTTTAAAAATTTTAACTTCTCTACCAATACAAGTGGTAGGTAAATGCTCTAGTCATTTTCTCTTTCTTTTTTCTTTTTTTCTTGGTGCTGTAGGTGAACATAAGGCCTCACACATGCTAGCCAACTGTTCTACCGCTTAAACAGGCAGATACTTAGTGTAATGTAATTTATTTATTTATTTATCCTGTATGTGCATTTATTTTATGCTTAATTTATTCCCATGCCATAAGTTTTTGTTTCTTCAGGGATATCTTTTCCTTCTATGCAACTTCCTCCACTGGTTTAGGAACAATTTGTTTCATTTCAGTGAGGATCCTCTCACTGTGACAGGGGAGCTCAGGTACAGGTGGCCCTAAGCTCTGTAAGTACGGTAGCGCATCTCGGAGGCTTTGTTCACCTGGATAAGTTCAGTGGCCAGGGAATCTACACTTACACCCTTCAGTTCAGAATTACTCTTTACATTTTCAAGAATATGCAGAAAAATTTAGCACTCTTTTTGGGTCACCGGTCCTGAGTCCAGTCCCACTGTCTGTGCTGGACACACACACCTACCAACACCACCGCTGTAACACCAAAATGGCACTCGTTGCTTCTTTAATGTGATATCCTTCAGATACTTGGTGGCCTTTCATATATGCATACCCTTGATGGCCCTGGCAGTTTCACAGGTGTTCTTAAAGTGAACACGAAGATTTGAGCTGCTTGATTTGGGGTTTTCTGGGTCAACAGAGGAGTGAACCATTTTCACAAGTCATCTCAGGTTGCTTACAGAAAGAGGACTATTTATTTTTATATTTTATAACATTAATATTTTGCCCAGCCCACTAGTTATTTTAAGTGTAATATATTTATTGTAATGATTGAATTTAAAAGGCAGCTTGATTATATTACAATTACATTTTTAAAAATGTTTATATTCTTCTTTAGAAAAAAAGTACATATACACTTTGTCCTCAAACACAAATATTTCAGATCCACAAGTAAACTTTTTTTTAAAATTACATTTGTACCAAACATGTATGCACAAACTTATTTCTTGTGAATCCCTAAAGAACACAAAATAACAACTACTTAGGTAGCATTTTCTTTGCATTCAGTATTGGACATATCTAGAGATGATTTAAAGTACACAGGAGAATGTGTGAATTATATACAAATACTATTCTGTTTTATATAATGGCTTTGAGCATACACAGATATTTGTACGGAAGGAAGAATTTTCAGAAACCAATTCCCTTCAGACACTAAAGGACAAGGGTGGATATAGCAGTGCTCTAAAAGGATCATAAGGTTTTGGATTTTGAATATTATTTTATGGCTCTCCTGTTTCACCTTCCTTGATTTACTGAGTGAGAATGTTGAGACCAGGGATTATCAATGACTTGCCTCATACCATACTAGTTACCAGTGCCCAAACGAAGATTTAAATTTTGACCTACTGCCTTTTTTTTTTTCTTTCCTGTTTTAAAAAGCTCATCCACAAAGGGACTGCTATTTGTTAAGTTGAAAGTGGACTATAATCTTCGTCAGACATTAGGTTACTGTTAATTAAACAGATTTTTATTATTACTCTTCATTTCAGAGGACAGAAGTAAAAGATTCTTCTTACTCCAGACACAGCTACTAACACTGGGCAACTTAATAAAACCAGAGTTTCTATATGCAGATTTTTAACACTTATTCTACTCAGAGTTGGTTTTGGTTGAGCTTTACTATTTCTGAGCACAGATAAGAAAGGTCAGTTTGATTATATATTTTGTTAGCAATTTTACATGTATAAAAAGAACTGTTATTAAATAAAACTTAGACATAGTTAATCCAAATCATTGACAAAAGGAATAAATATCGTATCTCATGACTTGTTTTGGGGACCTCCCAGAGGAGATTGCTGTTTAGAAAATAATACTTTTACTCTAATCCTCCACCTAGATTTGTTTGTGTGTTTATTTATTTTTTCTTATGAGATACCAGATCACCAGTCATTATAAAAATATCAGTAAGTATCTATTTTGACTTCTGAAAGAGCAGATAATTTTGTTCTAGGAAAAAAAGGCAGAGGAGGGAGAAATAAAAAGAAAAATATCATTAAACCAAGAGAAAAACTAAAAAGAAATTAGTTATTCTGATGAATGACAATACAGTTTGAATCTGAAAATACATGGATATGTATTTACTTTATTTATATAAAGTTCAACTCATTTTAATATTATGAGATTTTTTTGTGTTTCTTTATTAACTGGGGCCCTGATTCTCTTTGAGAAATAAATGTGTATGTCTATGCCCATAAATAAGCCTAGACCAAGGTGTTTTGATTATTTTTATTGCATTATAAAGCTATTTATTCACACAGACAAATTCATAACATAATATTTATAATTAATTACATATTACTCTATTTAACTGTCATGCAAATATTTATTTAATTTGCCTCAAAACAAGATTCTAAATCTGCTGGTAAACAAAAAATTATTTGTACACAAAATAGATTTCTGTTAGATTCTGTGGGTTTTTTTTTTTTTTTCTTGACAAGGGAGCAAAAATATTCAAGTCTTAGACTTAGCCTTAAAAACAAATATACTGGCTGGGGATTTAGCTCAGTGGTCTAAGCGCCTGTCTGGTAGGCACAAGGTTGTGAGTTCGATCCCTGGTACAAAATAATAATAATAATAATAATAATAATAATAATAAAAAGTAAAATAAAATATAAAAAACTCAAATATACCATCTCTAGTATCCCATCATAACAAACATACCATCTCCAGTATTCAGCATCATTTCACTGCAAAAGTAACAGAGCTACATAATTGACTGTTTTGCACAATTTTAGTTTACCATTGTTAACTGAACATAATAGAACATCATAAATTTCTCCTTAAACTGTGAAAAACATTAAGGAGTATATTAACACAGTTATAATTGATGTTTTTAAATAAAGTTGGAATCATGATCTTTAAAAAAAACATTATTTGATCCTATTAACAATCATCTAATCTCTTTAAATTTTCACTTTATTATGTAAATATTAAAAAGTCTGGACTACGAAATGCATGTAATTAACAAAATGAAAGAACAACACAAACTAGAGTCATTACTGGTCACATTGCTGAAGAATCATATCTGCACTAAGAATTGTACCTTCACTAAAAAAAAAATAGATAAATAACAGGTCCTGAGGTTACAAACTATGTTTCATTTGCTCTGTCCTTAAATCAAAGAGATTATCTCTGGCAAATTATTTCTCACTATTTCAATCTGTGTTAGTAAAAAGGGATTATGGATTACTATTTCAAATTTAAGATCATATAAGAATTTATATTTGGAATTGCCCACATTGTCTTGCTGATTTTAAATTGGCCTCTGTAAGTCTGAACTTCTCCAGCACTGGATATCTGCCACTGACATCTTCTTGCACAAAGGCAGTCTGGACAAAGGAATTCATAACTTTATTACGTATCCTTAAAATGATGATCCACAAATATGTCAATAAATATTATTTACTTTATCATTTAGTGAAATTATCTAAGTATTATTCAGATCAATCTTTTTTCTCACATTTTTCTGAGTTATGCTGCACTTTTTTTTTTCAGAAAAAAGCTACTTCTTCCTGAATCTCAAGCAACTGACCCAAGATGTTCATTTAGTCTATTATATCCTTAGTGAAAAACTTATGAAGGTTTTGATAAAGTATATTCATAAGTTTCAAAATGGCCAAAAATACCTTTAAGATTTTTTTTTGTTGCATTCTCTGATTAAGAATGCAGCTCAAGTAAAAACCGTGATTCAGAGATGCGACTTTCTTTTTATCAAATAACCAAATATGATATCAAGGCTTGTAATGGTTTCCAATTCCTGAGACAATCAGATTTTTCTTTCAAAAAATGCTTCCATCATTAAAGTAACATTGCTATTTTTTAAAAAAATCAATGATCTTTATAGTTTTCAAACTGAGTTCCCAAAAATTATTCTTCATTGGCTGTGTCAGTATGTATATAACTGATCAATGTTGTTAGAATTCTTTTTCATTTTTTGAAGATAACAGTGTTGATTTCATTTCTTTTTGATATTCAAAATAATAAATGAAATATCACTGAGCTTGGATGATTTTATCAGTCAAAAGGAGGGTTTTTTTTGTTTTTTTTTGCTTCAAATTTTGTCTCTCACACTGGAAGTTTAGGGAGCTGAATTATTTCCAGGGCACCAGGAAATCAGAGCCTGTTAGATGCCTGTTAGTTTCTTAAAATTTACTGCAAGAAATAATACTGCATAATATCTAATGATATGCTTTTTGGGAGAGTCAATGAAAGCAGTGAGGTTTGGTCTGGGGCTGTAGCTCAACATGTTGCCTAGTAGGCATGGGACTTTGGGCTCAATTTGGAGTACTAGGGAAAACAAAAGGTTCTAGTTGTAGAACAGTGTTTTTCTCATAAGAAATTCCACACTGTTCATTGCATTTTCTTATTAACCTTTTTATTTGATATGACTAAATATTTCCCTGGAGTTACAGACACATTACATGTAACAATCAGATTATCCTAATGGTAAAATCTTGCAAAACTATGGTGTTATGTCACAATCAGGATATTCACATTGATTCAAGTAAGACAAAGAGTACTATGGTCACCGTATATTTCCCTCATCTAGTTTCATAGAAAAAAACTCCCATTTTGCCCCAAATTCCACTTTTGGAGCCCTGGAAACAATCTATTCTCTATGTTTATATTTTGTTATTTCAAGAATACTACAAAATAGAATTGTACAATATGTAACTTCTTGAGACTTTTTTTCCTCGACCAGTGCAATTTCTTGGAGATTCAAGGAAACTGTTATAGGTGTCAACACTATCTTTTATTTTTCCCTCTATGGCAAGTAGTTTTAAAGCATATAAATTTACCACACTTTAACCACTCTCCAGTTTGGGATTATCAAAAATAATCTAAGTTTTCATGTATAGACTTTTGTGTGAAGAGTTTCATTTTTCTGGGATAATGCATTTTTATAATGGACAGATGCCATCAATCACATTCACTTTTGTCAGATTCATATTTCCTTTAACTTCATTTTTTACAGAAATAATGCAGCTTTTGTGTACAGTCTCATCAGTTCTTATAATACCGTGCTTATCACTGAGGATTCCTGGTTACAAACAAGAGACACAGATGTTCCCTAACTAAAACAGAAAAGATACACATGGAAGATTTTTGGATAGCCCCCAGAGTTAGGAGACAGGAAAACCAGGTTAGAAATGCTAGGAAACATTCTGGGTCACAGCAAAAGGGGAAAAAGTAATGCAACAAAGATAATACTAAGAACCATGATAAGAAGTGGTCTCTGCATCCTACACAGTTTCCCCACTGGACAGTGGTACTGATGCCGCAGCTTTTCTTGGAAATTAGATTGTGCCATCCACCTAGCCACAACTGCCCAAATGAATCCCTCATCTTCACTTGCACATAAGCATATATTTCTTAGAGATGCTACTAATGCACCAAAGTGATGAAGGCCCACAGCAAACAGTACACTGTATTTATCATACTTCTTCTGATTAACCATTAAGTAAGGCCTTTAAATTTGGAATCACTTTACTGAACAGGCACCTGCAATTTAATGACAAATAGTGAGATTATATAAAACTATAACTTACATATTATTTGGAAACAAGTTCGTTTTATTTCTATTTTTTTACTTTGGTCTTTGAACACTCTCCATTCTCTATGAATCAATAAACATATCATTTAAGAAACAGACATGGATATTTGTATGTTTAGTCTCATTTTTAATCAGCTACCTTATTAATCACAGAGAACAAGACATCGAGAAGGCCTTCATAAGATCTTAAATTTTCAAACACAGACTCATTCACCTACTCTTCTAGTTCCCTTTACTCTTGTCTCCTCCACTGTATACTTCTAGACTTTCATGCTATTTCTGAACAGCTGCAATCCACTTTTTGACCTTTTCTGAGACTGAGTCTAAACTGAGAAATTCTTTCATTTTTCTTTATACTTCTAACTTACTTAACTTGTTAATCATTCTCCTATTAAACAAAGCCCCGAACTTTTTAAATAAGAGTACTTTGTTTCTTTCTATCCTCAGACTAACTACTCCCAAGCACATTTTGTGTTTTCTCTGCTTTTGTCTTAGATGTAGCTGGTGCCAAAAGCTTCACTCTAGGGTTTGATTCATTCCACATCATGGAGTCTGACTTACTAATATGTTAATCTATCCATAAATCTATCGCAAATCTATGTCTGCTTAAATTTATTTTGCAGTATCAACCAAATTGACAAGCAATAATAAAACTGTAGTCCATGTTCCTATTAGGTAGTATTCTGCTTGCTTTTCATTGATTATAACATCCAATTTCCATGAGGATTGTGCATCACATCATAACCTTCTCAAATTGATAACTGAAAGCACTAGGTTTAGAAGTATTTAATAATTTTCCCAAAGTTATACAGATTTTGAGTGATAGGGTAAGGACACAAACTGGATGATATCAAAAGCATGGTTTAAATTCTATTCTAGGCTCCAAACTTGCATTTCAAATGGTTATTTGTTTATATGAACATTGCTCAAATATATAAAACTAAAAATAAGGCGGGAAATATATTTTTCTCAGAATCTGTTCTTTCTATTTTACTTTTAAATAGAAAAATCTCCTCTGTCAAACTACACAGAATTTTAGGTTTTATTTTCACTTTTACCTCTCACTCATCTCCCAAATCTAAGCAATTGGTAATTCCAACTGATATTAACTGTGATCTGTGTATTCAACCTCTTTATTGTTATATATCTATAATGCCTCTTTCTTGTTCAGGATCCCCATCATCTCTGCAATGTGACACTGCAGGGCTTTCTAAAGTGTCTGTCTCTCTCTAATCCTTCTAGTACTGTGTCAATGTATAATTTTGTTAAAATACTTAAATCATTAAATCATATCTCTTTGTGCTACACATAGTTCCGTCCTAACATTTCCCTTTTTTGTCAACTTTCTTTCAGATTCTATGTCCTATTTTGATGTACTTGCACTTTTCAGAATCATCTTTTTTTTTTTTTTTCAGTCTCATTGGTATTGTTGTACTCACTGGTTCTCCCAGATTCAATTTAATGCCATCTCCTCTGCAAAGCTTTTTCTGACCACAGAATACTCTGATTAACCCCTCAACCCCACTGTGCTCCTTTTGCCACTTGAGAATTCTTTTATCTTGGAAAGGCAGCATCAGCTTTGATGTCAGATGTACCTGCCTCAGGGACCCATTTCTGTAAGTGGGATATCAATGAAATTACTTAAACCATTTGAATTAAGTCTTTGCATCCACAAAATTATTGCACTAATACCTACATTCAAAATTTTATTGTAGAGATACTAGTAACATAAACAGTCATTGACATATCGTAAGTACTCCAAAAATCTTAGAAATATTTATAGTATCCTAATAAAATGGAGTTAATTTTGCATCTCATTTACCATAATAAGTATGACTTCTTATTCCTCATTTGAATTCTTCAGTCAATGATATAGTATAGGTTTGATTGTTTTTGATGGAAAAATGCTTTAAAATAATTTCAATACAAATATTCATAAGTGTGCATAATTCTATTATTATGCAAACTATTATTTCTGTTATAGATATAGATCATTATTCACAAAATACCAGAACCTGAAATATGAAGTTTTTGAAATATTTGATACACAGAAGGAAGCCATACCAGCATCATTTGCAAAAAGAGAGAAAAGTACCACTACTATAAGGAAGAATATCTCAGCAAATTCAAGTAATGTGAAAAAAAAAAAAAAACAGCAATGCCTGAGAAGACAAGAGTTAGAGTGTGTGCACAGGTCAGCAATGGCCTGGAGGCAGCATATGGGTGGAGAGCAGACTGGGTTTAAACGAGGAGGAATGGAAGCCCTTAGAGAAGCTGGGGTAGACATCATTTTATTTCTTGTTGAAGAATCACTTTGCAGTGAATACTGAAAGATAAACCAAGAGCTCCTGCACAGCTTGTGGCAAGAAATATTGTAGAGATAAACATCTGATGTTTTACCATCCTACTGGAATCAGATTTTTTACACAGACTTTTTTTTTTACCATCCTACTGGAATCTGTTTTGTTCAGAGTATTAAATTTTCCATCCATTACTTAACTTGTCAACCAATATTTGTAGAATATTAACTCTGTTATGTTTCAGGCAGAGACACAGCACCAAGTAAAACAGATAAAATTAAGCAACTTCATGTGGCCTACATACTAATGTAGACACGCAAGGAAAGCCAGTGGAGGTGTCAATTAAGTACTACATTTGACAGAGACTTGTTCTAGGGAGGATAGGAAAGGACATGATGAGTAGAGCACTGGAATTTCAATACTATGTACAGAAAGTATATCAGTGTTGAAGCAATAGTCAGTTGATAAGAGAAAAAGTTAAATTACAGTGTCCTCTTGATGAAGAACACGCCAGATTAACAGTAGCAGTAGCAAACTATGACCCCAAAATGTTCTGACTGGGGTTTTCCATATGTGGTTCTGAAGTATAATAATTTGGGCCCCTCTGATACTTCCCAGACTTGCAATGTTCCTAGAAAACACAGAGCAGTGAAGTTTCAAAACATGCACAACTAATACAGAATCTCTTGTACTAGTCCTTATGTTCTTTCTCCCTATCACACTGACTTCAAAAGTACTAAAGGTAGTATAATAGCACTGTTGCAAATGCAAGACAGTTTTCATTGCTTTAAGATGCTATGATGCAAATTCCTGTTTTAAGCTTAGGAAATCAGCTTACACACATACACACACACACACACACTCCAATATGGGCTCCATGTTTAGATTCTTAGAACACAGAAAAGGGAACAGTACAAGAAGTCAATAGAACCACATATGTGAAGCCAGACAGAGAAAATAAAACCCTGGGATGTATCTCATAAGGAAGTTCATTCTCTGCAGTCATTTGTTTGCTATCACCGTTTCCCTGCCTGTGGTGGATATAGCTTTATCAGACACTGGTGGTATTTATTGGCCACTATAATTTCTGCTGAGTACCAGAGCTATTTAACCAGTGCCATAACTTCCACCCTTATTCTTGCATGGTTTTTGCACAAGGTAAACCTCAAAACATACTGCTGTCCCCACAAGGGGTTTGCTTCTGCCACGTCCTACAGAAACTCTCTTGTTACACACTGAAACTTGTATTACAAAGTTACAGGGCATGTTGGCTCTCAGACCACAAGCATTACTAAATCTCTACCTCTGCAAGTCCCTGAGTCGTCCTGTTATTGGTAACTTGTGCTACCATTTATAATCTAAATCATGAATGACTTTAGATTAAGTTATTTATACTGCAGCTCTAGATAAGTGCTTGAGAAAGACATGCTGTAGTATATTATTTTAGAGAAATCTCCAGCAGAATTTCTTGCATCCTAATATTTCCTGAGGTTTATAAAACCATTATTTCCATTGTTACTTACAGTTCTTTTGTTCTCTGTGAACTTCAACTCCAGCAGTGTTTTGCCAAGGAAAAAATACAATTGTTCATCCCACTGTGTTCAGAATTCTACCTCCCCGTGAAAACTAAGACTTTCTCTCTGAACCAAGCTCTTTATGCCTGCAAGATGATTTATCCAGTGATAAATAAGTCAGGACTCAAGACAACACTTTCTTATTGGCTCACCTTGGGTTTTGTTTGCTTGTTTGTTTGTTTTGTTTTATTTTGTTTTGTTTTACAGTTTCCATATTTAGCAAAATCTAATGCAAATCAAATCTGAAATTCCTGATTCAGATACATACAGGATAAATAATATATAAATAGATACTAGTTTTGTGGACAGAGTAAATTTATATATGTAAAATCTCTATACTCTGTACAAAGATTATTGATACATATTAGTTATGAACAAATAAGTACTCACTGGTTTTTCCATCTTACCTTCACCTCATTACTGCAGGACAAAAGCTAAAGGGCTCAGGACAAAGTCAAATACATTACTAACCTGATTCGACTTAGTTGTGGAACACTTCCGAGAGTTCCTTCTCTCAATCTGATATTGACCATCTAACCAGTGGAATGCAATTCTAATAAATAAGCTTTCACTTTCATTTTCATTCCACATTCCTGTTTTTGTAATCTATTAACATGCCAGTTGCTTCCTTCTGTTTTCTGAGTTTGGTATGTAGAAAATGCTATGCATTCAATAAATAGTCACTGACTGAATAATATATTATTTAGAACATATAGACATATGTTCAGTTATATAACTTACTAGATAATTCAGTTACAAAGCATTCTTCATTAATGAATCTGTGGTCTATTTTTTACTGTAGCCATTAGTCTTTCAGCCGCACTACATGGATTTTACAAGAAAAGCTGCTCTATTGTATCATGTCCTCCAGATATTATACAGCACAGTGTGATTTTTATTGTATGATGATTGAAAAAATAAAATGTCACCCATTTCTGCTTCATTAAATTTAAAATTTGTGATTATTTAAAATGTTTCACTCTAAAGGCTACCTCTAATAATATGACAAACAAATGAGTAATTTAAAGTATGTATCAGAAGGAACGATAAAATCCCTTGGAAAGAGCACATTAATTGCTGCACACCAACTGATGTTACTAATTACAAATAAATTTGGGCTGACTGCATCTACTTTGAAGTATGTTCTGCTTAACAGTTGAAACTTCCCTCAAAAAATAAAATGCATTTCTTTCAAACTAGACTTTTTATCAGACCCTTGCAGATAGTTCATTTCTTTCTAATAGTCTTTTACATAATCATAAAAAATTATGAGCTGGATAGGACATTACAAATAATGTAAGACAAAGTCTCATTTTGTAGATGGGGAAATTGAGGCCAATTTAGATAATTTATGTGACACACCCTATTAATGTCTAAACCTGGTCTTCCCTTCTCAGTGTTCTCACCATTTCATAATACTCTATTCTTTCTTCTGATTATAACAAATTAGTGAAGTCTTAATATAGTCACAGTATTTTTTGAAACAAAATTAAAACTTTTGGCCTATATTTCATAAACTATAGCATAAGGGGATAAGATCAGCTTATCAGCTCTAAAATTATATTGCGCTCTAAAACTAAATAATATATTTTTCCTAAGCTCCTAGAACAGGGATGGAGAAACTTTTAAACAGTCAGTGCCCAAACTTCAACACAAAACCCACTTATTTATTGCAAAGTGCTAACACTGTAATGAAACCTGAATATGGAGATTTTAATTTAGAAAAAAACATACATTAACATCTTTCGTCTGAAAAGAAACACAATAACACTCCTGCCATAGGTTCACCACCACTGTTCTAAAAAAAGTTTTGTAACTTTTTTAAGAAAATCTCACCGGGCAAAGTGGCGCAAGCCTTTAATCCTGGCACTCAGGAGCCTGAGGTAGGAGGAGCATTGTGAGTTCGAGGCCGGCTTGGGCTACAATGTGAGTGCAAGGCTGGCCTGAGCTACACAGTGTGACACTGCCTCAAAAATCTAGGGCTGGGAGTTTGGCTCAGTGGCATAAGCGCCTGCCTGGCAGGCACAAGGTTGTGAGTTTGATCCCCAGTGCCACAAAAACAAAAACAAAAACAAAAAACCTCACTATCAGACATAAAATTATTTCTCCAAATTTAGGGGTATATCTTGTTTAGATTACAATTACTCTGAAGGTGAGTCCTTTATTTAGATTATCATTACAAATTGTAAATTTAAAAATGCAAAGACCACAACTCTTCTTACGGTGTTTTAGTTTTGAGGATTTAGTTTTTGTTTCGCTACAGTGTATTTTTAGTATAAAAATATAAGAAAAAGAATGCAATGAATTTAAATCAAAAATTAGTATTAACCAAGAGTAAATATCATTTATTTATTATTTCCACATGTTATTGTTCACATTATATTTAGTACTTGGGTTTACAGTAAACATGAAAAATCTATTTTATTCTAATATAAAATAAATTTCCTTACTTTTTTTTGTTTCTTTTTTCCTTTTAGCATTGTTACTTTCTTGTGCTATTATATCTCTGCTGGATTATCACTGAAGTTTCAATAACAATGTTAAGAAACTTACCTGATTCAGGCCTTTTAAAGCCAACATATGTAAACAGATACCACAGTGAGTTTCTTAAACTGCTTTGGTCCTTAATTGGAAAGATTTTTAATATTGTCTAAAATTATGATGTGAGAAAAAGTGATACAATCAAGAGAAGAGAAAATACAGCATAACTTTAAAAATGATATACTGTAAAATGTAAACTGATTTGACTATGATATCTGCCAAACAACACAAATCAAACATCTTTATTTTGGGCAAGTGAGGCACAATTATAATATTTACTCTTAGGGCATGAACTATTATTTATATTTTGGAAGATGATAAAAATTAAAATTTTGAATTATCACAGAACTCTAAATTTAGAAATACAGCCATTAGTCTTTTAGTCATGGGTTATAAGTTCTGAGAAATGCTTTGGTAGGTAATTTCATCACTGTGGAAGATGATAGATTGTACTTTCATAAACCTAGATGATATAGGTCAATCATTCAGTCTGCACTCTTTATTCAATCAAGAGACGTAGTAAACATGAGATGTGCAGTATGTTGTTTTACAGTAAACTTCTTATTTTCAAACAGAAGTATACTCTAATAAGTATTTTGTAATAAATACAGTAACAGTAGTCACTTATTATCCTTTTCAATATTATGTGCTATATGAAATTTATGTGTATACTTTTATACAACTGGCATTGCAGCAGTTTTGTGGCACTAGTATCATCACAAACATATGAATAATGTCTTACACTGTTAGGGCTCTGACATTACTAGGACACAGGAAGTTTTCAGCTACATTTTACCCTCATGAGATTAGCTTTGTACATACGGTCTGTCCTTGACTGAAATGCCTTTATGTTGCACATGACTCCAATTACCGTTTTGTTTGACAGAGAATCTTCCAAAATACTAAATTCTTTTTATTCTTTTGCTTTAAATCATTCCCTGAATATGAGCTATGGTTTGGCACAAAAGATACCTGTTTACTTGAAAAAATACTGTCAAACAGATCAAGTACCTATGAAATTATGATATATTGACTGAAACATTTATAGTTAAATGTAAAGTACCTTTGTAAAATTATTTTGAAGCTTTTAAAGTCATGGCACCAATGAGAAAGCATGCCAGAGCTACAATTTCCTACTCTGCGGCTATGGAGATAATTGAAAGGGCATCGGGGTCAAGCCTGTGGTTGGCAGAACACGGATGGGGACTATCACATCTCTCATTTAATCTCAGTGCGTTGGTGTATTTCTGGAAAAGAAAAAAATGCTTTATTGAACTGTCTCCAGACATGAGTCAAAACACTGCATATTCTGCCAGCTATTTGCTGGAAATTCCCTTCTGTTGCTACTGGAGGTGGAGGAACAAAGGAGACAACTGCCTGCTGTTTGGGGCAGCTTTCTTTTCTTTTTTCTTTTCTTTTTTCTTTTCTTTTCTCTTAAAGAAATGCAAACCAGTGCCATAGCCTGAGATTTTTTCACAATCCACTTTTGAAATTTTTCTCCTGCTTCCCTCCAATATCTTTTCAGTTTTCTTCCACTATTCTGGCCTTCTACCTCATTCACTTTTTGAAACCATAAAAAAAGGTGTCACAATGTGTAAACAATGTAGACTGTTAGGTCCACCAAAACATCTGCCATTCAATCAGCACAAAATTTGAATATGAGGATCAGAAGCAAAGGATCTTTTTGTATAATAAATATAAACTTACATAACCAATTGACTTGTAACGAGTTCTCTTATTCACCTTTTCCTTCTAATAGAAAGTACTGGTATTGAGGGGTTGACACTAGAGGGGATTTGGAGAAATCTATTCAGAGACTACAAGCGCATCTAGAAGAAAAGAATCAAATTGCCGTGATTTTTTCTGAGTCGAATGACTGTAGACAGGCTAAATTGGGGAGAAACACTACAGGCAGTCAGGCAGGGCTAGCCCCTCTAGGGAGTCAATACAGAGGATGAAAATACATTACAACTGTGGCCAGAGGTGCATTTTTGGAGGCCAGGCCTCAAGAGCATGACAAAATGACCAGGCCTACCTTCTGGAGAGATAAACAACAAATTAACATTAACATCAGTGGCTCTGGTGGGTGCCTGGAAACTCCCAGCTTGTCTCTTCCTAAGAAAGTCTTGCTTCTTTCCACGCACACTTGCTATGTGGTCTGCTTCCGCACTGCATCAATATTACCCAAGTGGCTAAGCTTATAATCTTTTTGGTTGATCATAGTTTTGTCCCATATTGTACCCACCTTGTGAGTTTGCTCTACAAAAGTTACTCTGTAAAATGGGGTCCACAGCAACCTATTTTCCAGGTCCTCTGCTGCCTCTCAAGAACTGTATCTTTCCCCTCTCAATAAATATTTCTTATGCAACCTCCAGTGATCCTTAGAATTCATTCTTCAGTTTTGAGGAACACGAACTTGGTTTACCTAACATCTAGCAGGTTAGGAGTTACATTTACCTCTCCTATATAAAAAAATTAACATTGTTAGGGCAGGATATTACTAATGGCAAAAGAATAATATAGTCAATGAAATAATTACCATATAAAAATGCTGGGTCCTACAATTGGTTGCTATAATAATTTGGGTTCTAAGGGCAAGAGACAGCTATCAATTTAAGAAATGACATTATTCCATCCAAAATCTTACATTCTATTTTAGTAGCATTGGGGAGACACTGGGTTTGTTTCTAAAGAACCGAGACACTGGAATCCAGGTGACCTTTCCACAAACTCTCCCAAGATGAAAGATTTCTAGAGGAAAATTTTTCTAAACTATTGAAGAACAATTTTCAGTGTGTCAAAATCACTTCAACTGCCAATAGAACATTGGCAAAACAAAGAGAAATGGATGTTACACAAATGTAAGATCAGTGTATATTTGTCTTCTGTTATATAATGACAAAATCTTTATTATAACAAGCACATTTCACAACAAACTCTTCTAATATAAACAGTATTTGCGCATATATTTCAGTTTCGTCATTTAAAATTTTCATATTTAAAAAAACCAGAAGGTTAGCAACATGCGATTTTCACCTACAACTCTTTTTTTATCTTGGTTTAGGTTTATGTAAATTTTCTCATCATGTATAACAAATAAATTATTTAGATTACAACAAAATACTACAGTCAGAGTTCCTTTGTATTTCAAAATGTGTTAAGAAATCAATTTCTGATAATTTTAAAAACAAACTTTATTTTAAAAGTTAACTTCATGATAATTTCCAAAACTGATTTTTAAAAAAGAAGAAAATTTGAAAGTACAAGGTTCTCATCTGATGTTTGAGTTCAGGTAGGTATTTTAAATAATATAATCATAATCTTTAGAAATTGCAAGAGATTTAAAATATTCCAGGATAATGTCTATACTTATAAATGAAAATGGGAATAGTTATATAAATTTTACAAGGGTACAACAGTAGGATGAGACAGACCCCAGATTAAAAATCAGGTCAGTAAACACTGGATTATCAGTAAACCATCTAAGTTGTTATTGCAAAGTAGAATCATTATTTAGCTCCTAAGGCACTGGAGATATGAATTATAAACTGAATACATAAGTAATTTTAGTAGCAAAAGAGTACAGTCTATATAAATATTGTTGCATGAGAAGTTAGGTATGGGAAATGTCATTTGAATGCGCACTTTTGCTGATAATGTCTTTCTCAAAATTTCCTAGTCATTAATGTTGAGAAATCATGAACTTTTGCTCTTTTAGAGTTATTTTCTATATTCTTAGTGCCTTCAACTGGAAATAAATATATTTATTAGTATAGTAAGTATATTAATCAGTATAGGAAGTATACATTCAAATAAAATAAATGTCAAAAACTATTTTAGAATTAATATTTAATCATTAACATATCCTTGTGTGACTGTAGCCAGTGAATTTACCAGCACAATTTTTAAGGATATTACCAAATATAATTAATTGACAGGTTTTAGCTTCACGGAAAGTTTAAAATTTATTTATGGGAGGAAAAAACCCTACACTATAATTCCTTCATCCTTTCATGAAAACATATACTTAGTATTGGGAATAAATTTTCAAATTAGAGCTGACATATTTTTACCTCTACACACTCAAAGGGAGGCATAAAGCTGGAAGGCATAAAGGTGGTGATATCACAGGATGGTGACTACCCAGAAAGGTCAGCTATGGTGTCATAAGAGACCACCATAAACATACCTGCCATGTATCCCTGATAAATGAAGACTCCTGTAGAAATGTGATAGCCTGTGTTATGATGTACACTATAGGTAGAAGGGATGAATTTTGATAAAAAGAAGTTTGCCCCACACAGAAGAATTAACAAGTGCCACGGTCTAGCAGCTTAGGGAAGTTTAGCATAACTGGATATGCATGATTTCAACCTGATTAGACTGAAGTTGTATAGGTTGTATTAGACAGAGGGATGCTAATATTTTAGCAGAACAGTGCAGGCAGTGAAAATCTTTGTGAGCCGTATTAGGAAATCTTCAGTTTGTCATCAGAGTAATGGAAAATCATTAAATATTTTATACACATACATGTTGTGAGCAATAAAATGTAGATTAGTAACTGAATTTTTGCTATGTGTGACTTCTTAAATTCTACAATACTACATAAAGCATGAAGGTAAATAATTACTGTAGGCACAAAGTCTTCCAAGCATAACTAGAAATTCAGGGCAACATAAATGTTAGGTGACATATGGCAAAGTATTAAGGAATAAGACAGTTGCAACAGATAAAATTTTTAAATCCATGAACTGTTTATGCCATGGTATTTTATTTAATTTTGTGTCATAAATAATATACTACTGCAGAATGGGTACATTATAAGAAAATGTGTTAATTTTGGCTCATAGTTCTAGAAGTTCAGCGTCAAGCAGGCACTACTGCTGATGGCTCTTTTTGCTGGAAGAGACCCAGAGAGGATCAGGGGATCACACAGCAAGAGAAAGGAACATGAGGGTGTCTCTTCTGGCCTCCCTATCTTCTTATAAAACTACTGGAATTCCACTGTGGGGGACACACTCCAATGACATTACTAATCCTAATCACCTTCCAAACACCACATTTCTAAATGCCATAGATAAATTCCCTTTTCTTCTTCTTAATACTTCATAACAGAAACTAAATTTCAGCACATAAAGCCATGGAGGACACACGCAAACTATATTTAGACCATAGTATTTGACGATAGAGTTCATCTGGCAAAAACATTTAACAAAGAATTAATGAAAAACAGAAATAATGGGCTAAATTGTGGAATATAGAAAATGTAAGGTATCTTTTATCTTTGGTTTAAAACTTTTATGACTTTTAAAGCATGACACATAAGATAGAAAGGAATAAGTTTTAGGAGTCTTAGGAGTCAGTTCTAAGATTATTAGTAGCAAAGGCTGGAAATTCTAAGGAACTGTCCAAGGCTTGGAATGGAGATTTGGAAGGGTCTGGAGGCTGAATGCCAGGACAGCTGTGAGTAGGAAAAACTTCTAAACTATGTATGATCATGGGCCTTATTTTTCAAACCACTGCTACTTTACCATGTTCAGCACAATCTTCACACATACAGTAAAACAAAGCAGAAAGAAAGCTAAGAGAAGTTGGTTTGATTTCATAATGATGCATCTGTTTTTTTATATGTTTCATTGGGAAGTCTTTAAAACATGCAGATAACTTGGTCACTGTGTAGTCAAATACATGAAACTCGAGGTATGAAGGAAGGAAGAGAAGCAAGAAAAGGTGACAAAAGTGGGGATGTTTTAAACCACAGGAGTTCCAGTGAAGAGAAAATGAAGACCTACATACTGAGACTTCCTGCTGATACTTTAATCATCTGGACATGAATCATAGCATGAGGAGATACACTGATGGAAAATTTAACTCCTCTCAAAGTAATGAAGTTGTTACAGAAATTTGGCACTTCCTACTTGATAGATATGAGCACAGTTTCAACAAAACTTCGCATCCGCTGCAGTAAAACTTAATTATTCTTGAATTGATTTTACAGTAATACCTCAAATCATTACTTTACCTTGTCTATTTGATAATATTTTCAGCTTATTAATGTCTCCAGAATAGAAAACAGCAAAGATATGAAAATAAAAATAAAAATCTGTCGCCTTTTTGAGATGTTATAAAGTTTTTAATGAAAAGTAAAAAAAAACCTAGCTTATTCTCTACTAAGCAGAGGAATATTAATCTGAGTTCAAAACAGTTGGAATTACAAGCTAGTGTCAATAAATATAAGTATTATTATGATAACATCAAAGCATTAAAACTAAAATCTGGAAGCATTACTTATGAAACCTTGCTGAATACACGATTTAATATGAACATTTTACTTAACATAATAGTAACATAACATTTTACCCATAAATTATGATTTAATGCCTTCAATACAATTTTCCTTTCAAATATGATTTAAAGACTTTTTTCTTGACTGTACATTTCATACTTTCTAATCCATCATGTCAGCAAAATTAATTTTCTAATATAAAAGTGAATTTCAGTTTAGCACTAATAAATTACAAAAAATAAAATAATAAAATATGAAGTAGTAAGGTTTTATTATAAAAGGGTTAATTTTTTGCAAGAATTTTAATTTACTTTCTATCTCAGTAGTACCTGAAAATAGAAATGTCCTAGTTAGTAAACTAACTTTCACAAAAGATTTGAAAATACATATATAAATAGACATATTAGTATGCATTTAGCTATTAAACATCATTTCACCAGGAATGAATTTAGTGAAATGTTTCACGGTCCCCTACTATTATTTAAATTATAAAGTAAACAGTTTCAGAAAAGCAGAACACTATTTCTATGTAAGTATTGGGGATCTTCTACCATAAATAAGCCTCCTATTTTTTATGAAGCGATGGGTAAATAATAGATTTATGAGTTTTAATGGGAAAGACACAATTTAAATATTTAAATCCATTTGTCTTGTAAAAATTCTGACTTCCCTCAGAATAGGTGCAGTTTCAAAACTAAAACTTGCATTAGTCATTAAGCAGAAAATCAAGGTGAGGGAGTCACTTCTCTCAGAGTGAACCCGTGTCCCAGAGCACGGTGACTGATGCACTCCTCAGAGGCACAGCATTTGCTCCTGATTTTATTTTCACTTTTCTTCCAGGGAAATAGCATTTTTGTGATTGTACCAGCTCATTCCCCTCCAATCTGCCTCACCTCTAGAATAGTTCTTCTTCCCAGTTACATCAGGAGTTTTTATCCTACCAGTCAAATCAATTTGAAACACTATCTTAATATTTATCTTTAATCATGAAGTACATCAGAAAAAGTGAAACTATTAGTAAAGACAAAGAAACTACTTGATGTATATGCATACTTTATTCTCATCAATTTAACTTTATGCATTTGAAGATAATTTGAAACTTAAAAATGTATAATCTACAAAACCATCAGGAAGCCAATAAACTAAGAAAGTCAAATAAAATACTGACTTTAAAACATGTAATTAAGTGCACTATGAGAAGTCTCAATAAAAAAATCGTAATAAAAACTAAAATTTAGGGTAACATCAGAATTTAGTTTGGTAATAAAATATTTATATAACGTATTTCATCTTCACATATGAACATATATGAGCATTTACAGGGTGATGAATTTTGAATTTTCTGCACTTCTGTTTGTTCTTTCCCATCATTTCCATTTTGCCAATTATTTAACCCAATCTCCATATCATTGCACAATAAAAAAATTAATTACCAATTTTGCTTAACATGGAAGAGCAATCCTTAAGTGTTATTTTCAGAATATACATAGATAAATAAAATATATGAGCACAGTGATATTTGGAGGTTACTATCATTCAATTTAGGAATTCACAAGAAATGGCTCATATTCAAAAACCACTGGATTCATTGCCTTGTGAAGAATATTTGATACGTTACAAGCTCCCTAAAGTTTATTGTCCAATGATGCATAAATGGGTAGCCTTAGAAAAGAATCGCAAATGATCCTAAGAGAGTAGCAAGAACCTAAACTATTTAGGAATTGGCTCATTTATGTAACAGAACCATTGACAGAGCAATTATCGCCAGAAGAAGCAAAAACAAACAAATAAACAGAAAAACAAAAATGCCCCACTGCCTCCCAAGATCTTATTTCTCTGCAGATTTTCCCTGTGTAAGTCTGCTATTCTTTTTACAGAAATCGAGAGCACTGGTAGGCTGAGGTCTTATCAGTGCAGTTTTTTTTTATATTTAACTCACATAAAAATAAGCAGATAATTTATTATTACTTGAAATCAGCCTTTGCCTTGAGGTTGTGTGATGTTGTTTAATCATACTGCTGTTTTTTTTTAAAAAAAGCATTTTCCTACACTTCAATTATAAGATTTTTTAATTGGTTTTTTAAAATTTTAAAGGTCTTTAATAATAAATTATCCACAGCATGTCTATTGCCAACCACAGATGCTCTCTCACCCAGTGCTGTTTTTAAAGTACTTTATAATTAATCACAAAATTAACTGATATTTTGGTTTTGTTTCCATACTCAATCCATTACTTCACCTTCTACAGATACGCATGGTTCACAAAAACATAGTATATAATGTACATATTGTAAAAAGTCACGGAGCAGTATAAATGCAGAGGTTAGGCATAACACTCAAATGAATCTTAATGACAGTTACACAAATGTTCAAATATGTTTCCTGTCCTTTATTCCATCACTTCTCTAAACACTGATTCAAAGTTCATTTTCTCCACAAAATGATACTATTATTTCAAGAAGAATTAAACAATACCCTTAGGAAACATTGTGTTCTAGGGTGAGGCAATAAAAATATACAAAGAATTAGAGCCAGGCTTCAAGGAGCTCAGTCTAAAGAGAAACTAATCATTATAAAACAAAGTTGCAAATTTGTTAATATAAATATGCAGATATTAGTACTTAAATAAAGAAAATGATCATTTATTGTGTCCTGGAAGTCAAGAAAAGGCTTTGTACATCCCATGAGGTATCATATCCAGCAGGCAATCAACAAGGAATTGAATCACCGGGACAGCAGGGGATAGCAGCTGGGATGGAGCGTTCAAAGCAGGCACAAAATGTAGAATAAAGTCACAGAAGTGAGTCTTATCAAGGTATATGGGAAGAATGCAATTTGAATTACCAAGAAAAAACCTAAAGGAGACCAGGATTGAAGGATCAGTGGGTAAGGAAGCCAGAGAAGCATGTGCATAGAGGCTTGATCAAGAGGACATTGATAATTACATGTAGGAGGTTGGAATTTACTTGTTAATCAGTTAAAAAAAAAATCAACCTGCTCATTTCACTCTTTCATCTAAGAAATTTTGAGGAAGTGAAATGACAAGATATGTATGGTATTGCTTAAAGTAGAGGTAAAAAGGGAAGTAAAAAATGACTCCCAGACAGGTTAGCAAAATGATTTGTGATGTCTCCTCACTGAGCATCCAACTCCACACTACCTACATAGCTGCTGACAAATGATTGAGCAGATTTCAATCTTAACTTCTCAAGCTACAGAATGTTAACAAATGCCATCTCCTACACAGAATTATTTCTACTAGTTGAGATGATTCGTGTAAAGTCCTAGCACAGAATCAGGCATATACTACTAACTCAATAAATGTTAACCAGGTATTATCATTAATATTCTTAGGAACTCAAGGTAGTTAATGGCACCACCAAAAGAAAAGCAGAAAACAAAAGAAGGGGCTATGAGTTTAGTAAAAAAGGTAACAGGCTTAGTTTTGGCGACTCCATATTATTATAGAAGAAGGCATCCATGGGGAAGACTCAGATGGATAGTATACTATCCATCTGATTAAAGACTACTTTTGAGAAGATTAATATTATAGTAACCAGACCACAAAAAGTGGGACCAACGATATATCAGGAGCAATGAAAATGTATGAATCTTAGTAAACAGAGTAGAAATGGGAACGGCAGCAGTTTAATACGAAAAATATGACATCACAGAAGTTACTGAAAACAGGAAGTTTGAAGAAGAGAATAGTTAGCAGCAAAAAAAGTCAAAATGAAGTCCAAAAAAGGTGACTGCAATTGTTCAATACACTTGGATAATGAGGTTGTTAGAACCTTACTGAAACAAATGAGCAAGCTAAGAGCATGGAACCAAAAGCCAGCAGACTGAACATGCACCAGTGGAAAAGTTAAAGACAGTGAAAGGAAACTGTTCTTCATAAAATTTCCATAAAAAAAAATAAGGAAAGGTCCCAAAGTGGTGTGTATCACTTCAGGGGAGCTGTGAGGTGAGCGCATGCATTTGCCAATGGAGTATAGTGGTTGCATTTGGTTTTAATTATTGTAGAGTAGAGATTATCTGGAAAAAATATTCTTGGAGCAGGAAGTGACTTGGGACACAAGACAGAGCGGGCATGGCTTAGGCAAGGTCTTATTTAGTTTCCTTTACATACTGAGGCTGAAGTACCAGAAATCTCTCATTTCCTAAATAATCTAGTCTATACACACCGTTATTTGCAAAACTCGCTTAGGAATCTAGGAAAAGAATTTCTTCTTTCATTGTTAGCTGAACCCTTTATAATTATTTCTCTTCAATTAATTAGATACTTCTTTTATGAGGCTACTTCACTTTCCATGCCATCAATCACAATAGAGGAAAATCCCCAATTCTGAACTGTGGTACACTCCAGCATTCAAATATTGGGAGAAGAGGATGATCAACCAAGAACTTGAAGAACTGCCCATTGCAATAGGAAGAAAACAGAATGGCCACAATATCACAGTTTCGTCAATGAAGAAGTGTACTGAGAGGTGACTTCAAGACTTGTCTATCTAGTAGCCATTAGTGATTCTAAAACAAATACATTGCAGAGACAGGTGTGGTAAAATCTCTGTGGTGGGCAAAATAAAAACTGAGAGCCGAATAACTGATAAACATGGTTAAGAACTTGATCAAGGGGTTTTGCTATGAGGAAGAACAAAGAATCGGGCAGTAGTTGGTGAGGGAAGTGGAGCTAAAACAATGTTTGCTTTGGGTGAAACAAGTAACAGCTGGTAGGAATGGCACAGTACAGTAGAAATCTTAATCATGTGGTAGAGTATAGAACTGATTACTGATCCTCTTGAGTAGAGGATATAAAACTGAATTTTGCCGGGCGTGGTGGCGCACGCCTTTAATCCCAGCACTTGGGAGGCTGAGGTAGGAGGAGCGTTGTGAGTTCGAGGCCGGCTTGGGCTACAACGCGAGCGCCAGGCCGGCCTGAGCTACACAGTGCGACCCTACCTCAAAAAACTAGGGCTGCGAGTTTGGCTCAGTGGCTTAAGTGCCTGCCCTGACAGGTGCGAGGTTGTGAGTTCGATCCCTGGTGCCGCAAAAAAAAAAAAAAAAAAAAAAAAAAAAAAAGACTGAATTTTGTGCAGGTGGTACTTGTGGAATGAATAGAAGGAATCAATCAGTCAGTCAACCATAAAAGACTGTATTGTAATATTTATAACATTTTGTGAGAAAAAACTTCATATATAAACCAAATAAAAGGTACTGCTTCTATGGAGTCTTTACAAATAATATAACAAACTCCGTTATGCAAGCAACCAATTAATTGCTTAGAAATTGTATAGAAATGAGCAATATATCTGAAATAAAAATGAAAGAAAAATCAAGATATTTTTTATCTTGAAAGCATATAAAGCATAAAATGCTGTATATGTAATTGACTAAATTAACTATACTCTAGTATTTTAAATGCTTTTATGGTACATATTATTGATATTAGAATGTAATTGAACTAATGCAAGTTTTTTAAGTTTATGACCAAATACTTCATTCAACTCAGAGTGTAAGAATCAAATAAGAATTGTAATGATACTGTGTGAAAAGTAAATTGTCTTTCCTTAGGCAGCTTCATTTATATCCATGTATCATACTGCCCCTAATGTTTGGGCAATTTTTCAGTTTTCTCTAGTGGTCCCCGTAGGATTTAGAATAATTTCCCTAAGAATCATATCATTACAAATGTTCTTTCATTTTTCCAATACAATTTACTGCCCAGGATGATGATTTTTCTTTAATCGTTGGTTTCCTTTTCCCTTTTCCTAGCACTAACATTCTACATATAATTTTATAATCATAGACTCACTAATGGCTTGGAGTTCAGATGTGGATCAGGTTGGCTGGAATATCATGTCACCAACTGTAGGGATCTTGACATACAAAACTTCTTTGAGATTTAGTATTATTATCTTAAAAATCAAGCTAATAACAGCACATAACTCACAGAGCATTTATAAGAATTAAATAAGTGAATTCGTACAAAATACCAGAAAACATATGGTATATGGTAAGTATTCACTGAATCTTAATCATTTGTGTTATATCAATTCCATGTCACCCATGTCTCAAATCCAGAGGCCAAATCTTATATACTATGGGTCAGTGAAACATGAACATAGTCTTAGTTTTCATCGATCCTTGATGAAGAAAACAAATACTATATTCAATATCAAACAGCAAATGAAAATGTAAATGCAGAGCTTAAATCTATGATTACTTACAATTGACCATGAAAATATTTGATGGTACATCATATTTTTCATATCAAAGTTTGAGAGTTCATATACTATCATGGTTTGCCCTATGTCATCTACAAAGTTAATTTCCAAATTATACATATACCTCATATATCCGTCTTCTCTGAAATCTATATTTATTTCCTAATATCTTCTTAATGTTTCCATTTTAAAATTCCTGGTGGTATCAAATAAAATATATATTTAGAAACAATCTCATATCCTCACTATCCATACTCCCTAGTTTTCAAAAATTCTACTGTAAATGACTTGTTTTCCATCTGGATTATCTTTGCCCTGCTTCTGAGTTGTAAATTATGAATCCACATCTACTTTGAATTCAAATCAATGTCAGACTTCAGAAATATCTGAGATGCTGTGTCTTAGGGAATTTTCTTCAAAAAGTAGGATTGCTTACTCAGCAAGATGGACAGTGTTTCAATATGGTGTGTTGTGTGCACGTGCACATGTCAGGGGTTGGGGCAGAGAGAGAGAGAGATCTGAAAATGGCCTGAGGTTATATAAAAGTTATCAGTCAGTGAACCAGTGTGTTTGGAAACTTCTTGTCAGTCTATGTCAAATTTCTTGCAATAAGAGTGTCAAAGGAGAAACTGAATATTGCAGTATATATCTGGGCTCAGCAATTGGAAATTCTGGGATGAAATAAAAACTCATGGGAATATACCAGGGACTATGCTAGAACTTTCTTGTTTTCTCCCATTTCATCTCATTTACTTCTTAAAATACTTTTGTGAGATATTACTACTCCCATTTTGCAGATTAGCAAACTGGTACAAGAAGCATCTTCCACAGCACAGAATAATAACAGCTATCAAAATAGTATGCAAAAAATACATAATACTGTGCAGAAGATCACAACAAATATGAATGACCAAATTTTGTCATTTAAAAAAATGTATATCTACATATAAATGTATATACATACACATAAAACTTTGGAATATTTTATGTCAAACTTCTGTTTCCAATGGTACTGAGGAGATTTTTCACGTTTGATTTTGAACAACAGTACTTGTCGTAAACCAGCTGATGAAAAGGGAAGGGAGGATGGTGGGTGATACAAAAGGACAGTGCAGAAGGCAGTAGGGAAATGCTGGTAGGTGGGTGGAAATCAGCAGCTCACTTTAAAAAGGCAAGCAGGGAACAGAGAACTGGAAAACACACGTGAAGATCAGAACCCTGAAGTGGGATGAGTAAGAGTTCTGCCATATTTGACGAGTGAGGAACACAGAACAGGAGCTCATTTCTTCACACTAAGCCACAGGCTCCGATGCCTACTTGGGAGAATAATCTTGGTAATATTTACTCAAATACTGTTGTGTCTATGTTTTGCTCATACCAATTACCTACATTGAAATGGCCCCGTAAGGATGTGAAAGCTTCCCGGACCCTGTAACCCAGCCTCTGCACATTTTCTGGCTGATCAATCCTACAAGATATTTTTTTAACTCTTGAGCTACTCAAAACTTTTTCCGGTCAACTTTTTGAGGTTTATTACATAGTATTTTCACGCTGTAAAATTAATAATATTATGCAGTAAATCTTATATTCTCATCAAGATTATAAATTCTGTAACCAATAAGACTTTACCTTTTTTACATGTCATTGCACTGTTTTTAATGCAGTGCCTCACATATAGATTTATTCCCTGAGCATGTATTAATGTACTGAATATTACTTGCATAAGAAATCTTCACAAGCAGTAAATAGCAATATTAGCAGAACTAAAACTAGATGACGGTATCAACAAATTATTTAATGTAATATATATGAATTTAAAATAAAATGTTAATACATTATTTGAAATTTCCTTATAGTTTGTCAACAACATTTAAACTAATGTTTCTTAAGTACCATAATGCATTTCCTTATACACATACAATATTCCAATGCTATTAATTTATAATTATATTTTATAAATAAATATATGGGCTAATGAATTACCCTGATAATAAAAGAAACTTATAGACTCATAATAATTCCTTATAGTATGAGAAATTACAGTATCTCTGCTTTAAAATTATAGCACTTTGGGTAATTTTCTCAAAATAAGCTTAGAATTTTGGCATCTTGTGGACCATGTGAGCTGCATAATTCAACATTTTTTCTACTTGTTGAGCACTTATCCCTGCAATAATTTTCCCTAAAACATGTTCTATGATAACCCAGGCTTTGTTAATATGTTTATCCCTTAACTGTTAATAGGTAATCACATTATTATGCTGTTTTTAAATTATATATGACATATTTCATATAAATTATCACAAACACTTCTCACCATAATTAGTGATTTGTGAAAAAAAAAGTATTTTTATAGTAATTTAGTGGAGACAATGTAGATTCAGTGCAAATGTTAAAAGACACAAGCAAGCAGTATTAAAAGGTACACAGAGGAGCTAGTCATGTTTTCTGATTCCTCCCTTAATGTTCTCTTTAACAATGTGCTATTTATGTTTTAGACTCTCGCATCTTATAATCATCTGGTCTCATTAACATTTTGATCTAGGTACTTCAATTACTTAGGCAGATGAAACACTCCTATAGGCACAGACTTCTTCTTAACATTTTGGTTTCCACAAATTAGCAAAGTAGCTCACACACAGCAGTCACTAAGAAATGCTTGGTTCTCCATATTGCTAGTATCATTTTCAAATATTTATTACGGCTCAACAAAAAAGAAAGAAAGACAATGCAACACAACAATGGTAACAAAACTTCCTTTAATGTAACTTTAAACAGGTCAATTTCAAAAATGAATACGGTATCTATACTTAAGCATATATTTCATTTTTAAAAATTTAAAAGTTCACATGTATAGAAAGAAAGCATATTATTTATCTAGGAGTAAATAGGGAAGCAGTTTCTCTATTATGACATTTCTTTAGAAATGGTTGAGTCCTACTGCATACTATTAAATGAGCATCTCAGAAAAGCAATACAGAAAATTACATTTTTACAAAACTACCTACACCCACTCAAGTTCTTGCATACTTGCACAGAAAATCTCACACTTTTATTTGCTCTTTGAAATAACTAAGTGGTACTAACACATGCAAGTTATTGCTTAAGTGCTTATACTTCTTATCAGAATTTATGAATTTTATTTTCTTTGAATAAAATATTAATTGTAACATAAAATCTAACCTGTCTGGTGATAATATACTTTTCTTCACAATACTAATTTTCTTCTAGAAATACAAAAGAAGTATATTTCCACATGCTGAATGTTACACTTAAGGGACATTATTATGCTTTGGATTATTGTCTTTACAAATCTGCCACACCTCTTTTAAACTGAAAAAACTGTATAAGTCACTTCTCAGTCTAAATTCAACCACACAAAGTGAGAATGCTCAGTTTAAAAGTTGGACCATGTTTTGAGTAATTTCATGTGAGAAGACATGTTTCCACTAAAAGATTGCTGAAAATTATTCTTTTATGTTTTAATAATAATTTAGGTTTTAACAATGCACATCCTGAGAATGTAGCCCCAAACTCAGATTACAAAGTTTTTAGACATTCATGTATGAATTGTCTGTCAGTAATAGTTCAAATAGCACTAATTCTGCCACCGTTAAAACATTTTCCTATTTAGATGTTATATGCATAAAGTTTTAGCAGGTCAGAAGAGACTAATAAACTAAAAATCATCCAAGGATTACATTCTACATTTAGTAAATAGTGCAAACATACAAAGAATTACCTTTTTTTTTTTTGTTGGACTGATATCTGTATTTGGAGATACATAAAAATAAATTACATTTTCTCACTTTTATCAAACAAAAAGTCAAATAATTTCTACTAAATTTTTCTTATGGCAGGCATAACAAAATAGTGATACCTACAGCTGGTATCTTCTTTATGCTGAGGCAGTTAGAAAGTGTAAATGATTAAAAAACTAATCAATACAATTTACATAATCAATAGCATTTGAAATACCAGGTCCTTGCACTTTTTAGTCTGTATGTTTGAAAAAGAAGACAGAAGGAAGACAGAGAACATGAGCTTTGGTCCTGGTTTTGCATATTTCAAAGTACATGTTACATGAAAAGAAATATATTACCCAGATCTGATATTTTTGATACAACTAATTTTTAATGTCTGATAATATGAAAAGTAAACAAAACAATAAATCCCACATCAGGAAAGGTTAACTAATACAACCTCGAAGATATTTTCTTGAACAACTGATCAATGTCAATTATGTAAGAATATAGTGTCAGTAAAGGTGTGATTCTATCAATACTAAGGAAACATTTGTTCTAATTATTTTCTATGTAGAACACTTCACCATTAGGAAAAACTGGGCTGTTAAATTGCTTTGTAAATAACTTCAAAACTGATAATCTTTTCCATAGCCTCTGGAAAAGCTGACCTAAATAGCTTACAAAATATCCTATTTATAATGCCGAGGAAAAGATTGAGGAAATCTAAGTATTTTGATAAAAAATGATTGCCACAATATTTGTGCAAAACAAAAGTAAACTGTATATATGAGACAAGGGCTTTTAATCTATTCTGATTTTAGAACAATAATTATGAAAGCTATTTTGCTCCCAAAATCTTCCATTTTGAATGTCCAATGCCTAAAAATACTTCATCATTTTTTTGTATATAGCCTTTAATTGAACAAAAATACTAACAGAATTATCCTGGAATCAGACATCTATATATCAATATAAATTTATTTCTTAATATAATTTCCATTCTGGCAGCTATCTGAGACTATTCCCCTAAAGAAAAGGAGGAATAATTTAGGAAGAAATAAGGCACCAAAAACATTAAAGTCAACGAGTAGCACTAATGCATTTTGAGAAATATAAGCAAGATTCTGGGGATATCAGTTTCCCTCATAAACTGTTTTCTTAAGGTTTCATATTCTGTTTTCTAAATAGCCTGAAACCTCTTAAATGGTTTAAAATTACTAGTGGGGAAAAAGCTAGACAGTTTCAATGTTTTGGGTTTATTTTATTTTATTTTTTTGCGGCACCAGGGATCAAACTCACAGCCTCACGCCTGCCAGGGCAGGCGCTTAAGCCACTAAGCCAAACTCCCAGCCCTGGTTTTTTGAGGCAGGGTCGCACTATGTAGCTCAGGCCAGCCTTGTGCTCGCGTTGTAGCCCAAGCGGGCCTCGAACTCACAACGCTCCACCTACCTCAGCCTCCCGACTGCTGGGATTAAAGGCGTGCGCCACCACACCCGGCTTTTGCGTTTCTTGATACTTTCATACATGGGAGAAGAGCTGGGTGAGTTAGAAGGTGCAGAAGCTGTTACAGATTCTAACTAGTACCTGTTCTCAATATAGCCACAGGCCTGATTATTGTCCTTATTATAAAAAAGGATAGACACTGATCCACGACAGTCATATAGCATGGTTTCTCACGTCATAAGTCATCCAGAGTCAAGATGTGAGTGTTAGTTTCTATTACATTCAATGTCTAAAAAGAGGAAACTCAAAAATTATTTTGTGAATTGCTGTATACAAGTTAAACAGCTCATCAAAAGCATTTTCTGGCTGCTCTTTTTTTTTTTTTTTCTGTATTTGTTGTGTTTTGTTTTCTGGAAGTACTGGGAAAGGAACCCAGGGTCCTCATACTGAGCTACAACTCTGGGTTTCTTTCTGATTTTTTATTTTGAGGCAGGGTTTTGCTAAGTAGTCAAACCCACACTGAACTCAAAATCTGATCCTCCTGCTTCAGCCTTCCAGAGCGCTGGAAGTACAAATGTCCACCACCAAAGCACGTTTTTGTATTTTAATAACAGAATATCATTTTATATAACATGTAAATATAAACCTATTTTTTTCTGTGCTTCCATCACATAAAAGCGAAAAGATTTCAATATACACGAGCCAACAAACTACAAAAACATTAGAATTGAAGTTGTGTCATAACATCATATGAAGCCCTTATCAAAAGCTAGAAGGAACTCTAGTGAAAAATAAACCAAATACAGATAAATATGTGGAGAAAATGGGTAGAAATAGAAGATTTTTAGAAAGAACATTTAAAATGTCTCTACTTTAAATAT
>RJWM01021104.1:0-36037 GCA_004363535.1 Dasyprocta punctata | reverse complement strand
AAAAAAAAAAAAAAAAAAAAAAAAAAAAAAAAAAAAAAAAAAAAAAAAAAAAAAAAAAAAAAAAAAAAAAAAAAAAAAAAAAAAAAAAAAAAAAAAAAAAAAAAAAAAAAAAAAAAAAAAAAAAAAAAAAAAAAAAAAAAAAGAAAGAAAAAAGAAAGAAAAAGAAATGAAAAGGTGAAATCACAACAAATAGTGCCAAAATTAAGAAAAAGAGTATTAATAACTACTTTGCCAACCTGTACACCAATAATTCAGAGAATTCAGAAGAAATCAGTAGATTCCAGGATACATGTGAGTTACCAAAACTGAACCAAGAAGACTTAAAAACCCTAAGCAATACAGTGAAAGACAATGAAGTTGAAGTAGTAATTAAAAACCTTCCAAGCAAGAAAAGCCCAGGTTCAGATGGACTCACAGTCAAATTCTACAAAAACTTCAAGGAACATCTAATGCCAATAATCATGAAGCTCTTCAGTAAAACTGAAAGGGAAAGAGTATTCCCAAGTAATTCCTGGAAGTTAGTTTGACCTTGATTCCAAAATCAGGTAATTATCCAACAGAGACAGACAGACAGACAGACAGACAGACAGACAGACAGACAGACACGCAGACATTATCTTCTCTCTAATTATATTACTTTCCTTTTTTCTATTCTTTTACAGATTGTCTCATTTTCTCATGCTATTAATTTTGCTTGAATTCATTCATTTCAATCAATTGTATGTTAGTCTTTGTTGTTTTCAATGCACAATTATTTCATACTCCGCATATGTAATAGGTGCTACATTTTTGAAGTGTCACTATGTGTCTTTAAGTATCACTTTCCATTGTACACATTTCATTGCACTCAAACTATCAATAAATTCTCATCAAATTCTCCCACCTTTGATATGTTGTTTGTAGAATTTGTTTGCATTTTTTGGTTATTTTCTGACTCAAATTATATTTGAAAAGTTACTACTTTGTTTAGTTTTCATCTTAAAGTGAGCTGCTGGGTTCATATAAACCACACATTTTAGGTTAGTTAGGGCAATATTTTCTCACACTTTGTATAGCTTATCTTTTTTTTTTTTTTTTTTTTTTTTTTTTTTTTTTTTTTTTTTTTTTTTTTTTTTTTTTTTTTTTTTTTTTTTTTTTTTTTTTTTTTTTTTTTTTTTTTTTTGATACAGGATCTCACTACTCAATTCAGGCTGGCCTTGAACTCACTTTGTAGCTCAGGCTAGTCTCAAATTCACAATGATCCTCCTGCCTTAGCATCCCGAGTGCTGTGATTAAAGGCAAGCACCACCATGTCCAACTTAGCTTATCTTCTAGATCAGTAGGTGCAGCTCTAGTTTTTCCAAGTACGTGGCATAATATTGGTATCATATGATTCTTGCTGATGAGATCATGGCTGTTTTTAATATTTTTATCTTTTGTCTTTTGCTTAATTATTAATTGAAGGAAGAATTATTTGTGAGTTATCTTCATGTTTCCATCTTTGCCCACAAGTTTCAAGGCCATAAAATTAAAATGCAGTTACTTCAAATTTTTGTAAGATAAGACCCAAAATAAGAAGATGAAGAAATGCAAGTAAAGTCAGTGATTAAAAAGTTATGAGCAAGGTGTGAATCCAAGGTCTTTGTGAAGACCTTCATATAAAAGTAAGGCTTTGTAATTATCTCGACGTATTCTACAGACTTCATAAAATAATAGCAAATGGTCAATAAGTGGAACTTACTTGATGAATGCTAATGCATTATGTTTCTTCCCATAAACTAACAAGCATAATTAAATAATAAAGAAAGATTTGTTCAGTAAAAGATGTGTGAGGGGCCCAAACATATTTTGTATACAAAATGAATATATGTTAATAATCCATAATAAACTATATGAACATCTTGAGGATATGGGTTTAATTATTTAAAGAAATGGCATTTATGAGCTATGTAATTGATATCCAATTAACTTGCAGCAACCATCTTATTAAATACCAATTTAGCGCATTAGCATTCTTTGCAATTTCATGTATCAATATGAATTTCACTGTACCTTTATTGCTATTGAAATTTTGAGTTAATTATGTTTTATTGCTAGATGACTTATCTTTGGCATAATTATTAAGCCTTAGTTTCTGTTCTTCAACAAACAAATAAATAAATTTGACAGTTTTATAAACCAAAGTCCCTACAGCATCACTTTCTAACTTTATACAAATTTTGTAACAAAGTATAATGCATGTTTCATGTGGTTTTTAGGAGCTGGATAGTGATTTTAATTGTTTATTGAAATAAAATATTAAATGCCTACATAATAAAGACCCTGAAACATTATTTATTTCAAATTATTTTATTTTCTATTATGATATGGTTAATGTCTGTCTAATTATAGGAAGATTTTTTGGACAACTTAAGTCTTTTTTGTTCTGTTTTGTTTTTTGATTGTTTTTGAGATAGGATCTTGCTATGTAGTGCAGGCTGCCCTTGACTCATTATAGAACCCAGCCTGGCCTCGAACTCATGATTTTCCTGCCTCATCCTCCCAAATGCTGGAATTACAGGCATGCGCCACCATGCCCAGCAACAATTGATCTCTTAATAAAGCAGGAAAATAAATACTGTATTAAACACACATTTTATATACAATTGAATGGACATGTTTTCTTTGCTTCAAGAATCGTCTTAATAGCTAGTATGGTAACACATGCTTACCAAGTTTACAGGAGTTGAAAAGATTATAGGATTGATAGATAATTTTAGGATCAAGTATCTCCCTAGATCTTTATTTCTTTGGTTCTATTTTTTGATATTCATGGCATTTTTACCTATTTACTCATTATTACAATGTTAATCATAGCTGCTATATATAGTTGTGCTAATTTTCAACTTGAAAACTAAACAAAGAATAGACAAAACAGACTGCACTTAGTTGATCTAACCAAAAATATGGAAAAGAAATATATAAATAGATTTAGAAATTAAAAATTAAAAGGTAAAATCACAACAGATAGTGCCAAAATAAATAAAATTAATTATAGGCAAAGCATAATTATTTACAAGTGCAAAATAATAACATTAACAATATGCATGTAAGTCCATAGTCTATAAATGCTGTATTCTATTCCAGTCCTTTCTATAATTTTAATGTTTAAAATTATCCCATTGACTTGTATGTACCATAAGTCTACAGTCAAGCAATTTTATATATGATTCATAAAAGGAATAAATCTTGGGACACCAGTAAGTCTAAAACAGTGCATATGAAAGACAAATTAATTGTTCAAATTCTCCTTTTTTTCATTTATAGTACTGAAGCAAAATTGAAAATCTTAATATTTGATGATGTATACAAAGACACACTCTTAGATATGTCATTTCTTTATAGTTCAAGCTAGTATCCTTTGCTAAGTTAAAAAGAGAAAAAAGAAAAGAACAGGAAAAAAAACTGACAGCCAGGGTGCCTGAGTCTATTCCTCTTTTTGCTGACAGGGATCGCTCCACAGTCAAGTAAGCAAGTCTCACACGGAGGTCCAGTGGAATTTGCCTGGCTCTTTCCCACATTGCTATGTCTTTTTCAGATGTATTTCCCAAGTTAAGGGGCTCCACTTTTTCTTGGGCTTATTCTTAGGGACTGTGCTGCGTGACCTTCCTCCATCTTTTCAACCCTGACGCTATGGCTGCATGAAAAAACTGATCAGTAGAAATCGACACCCTACTTCACTTCCCCAGGTCCTGCCTAAGCAGTGATGACCACGCTCCTGATTGACACTGTAGCTTGTTTCTTTGCTAATCGTTTCCTGTTTAAATCATCTATAAAATCTCTGAAAAAATCACCAATAAGCATCAGGTGTCAGGTACAATAATAAATGTCCCTGGAAATAAAATCACACTAATGAAATAGAAGGAAACTTAAAATTCTTGCCCATGTTCTTTCAATTAAAAATGTTTCCTCTGGCTTGCCATTATTTATAGCCCTGTTAATGAAGGAATTCACACTGAAATAAATGTCTTTCTTGTTGGTGATTATTCATGAGGCCCCTGTGCATATAAGTACCTCAAATAGACCATTTTATCTAGTACTTTCAGATTGAGGGTCACTGGGAATTGATGTAGAAGGCTAAGAAAGGATTTCACCTGTAGTTTCGCAATGGTTCCCTTGAGCTTTGGGTCTGACTGATAAGGATGAACAATTGCAACCACTGGAGGAAATTTATGGAAATTAGTTGAACAATTCCAATGTGGCTCTATGATATCAAAATTACAATTTGTACAGATGGTGACTCTTTCCAGCCAACTAAGCAATGAAAATAAAGCTGCTGCTACTTGTCAGAGTACCAGCATTTGGATGAAAAGCTTATAGCAGCCCAACTCCACATGGTGGATAGGTATCAGGCATAGACCGAGTAGAAAGCTGTTGGATTTTTATCTTTTAGGACCTGAAAGCCTAATGTCATATTATTTCTCCCCAGAGTATTTAATTTTGGTAGATGTTTCAAAGATTTCTCCCCATTTCATGACTACAAAAGACACCTTTGAAAAGAAAAACATTGCTAGTCTTGATGAAAGTATTCATGCATGGATTTCTTCTACAGGCACTTTACATATTCATAGTTCACAAAACAGTTCTGCCATGTAGAAAGGTTTTACTATGATGTTACATGTGAGAAAACTACACCTGAGAGACCAGTCAGTGAGTGAGCTATTACTGTAACAGCTCTGCTTGTCCCCCGAGCTCATATTCTGTGAGCTACACTATTCTGTCATGACTTAATTGACTAACCAATAGGTTTTATCTTTTCTACATCATCGCAAATCTAATTCCAATTAACATATATTCCCTAGTCACCATAATGACTTTAATATCTTCTTCTGGAGGATTCTGTACAAGTTTACGCACTCAGAATTATTTTGAACTGTGTTCTCAGCAATATCTTCTGTTTTCCATACTCTGTGTGTTCTATACTCATATCATTTTGAAGGTTTCTGCCGGGTGACTTAATTCCACTGAGGTTATTTAGGAGTGAACACATGCAATGCCCTAGAATGATGAGGTAAACATTGATTCAAATGTTTTGCTTCGTTGTATCTGAGTTTTAAAATTTTTAATAAGTTGGAACTCTCCAGCATTCTGCAGCTCAGGAATTTGTTCAACTCTTGATATATTGAAAAATAATCATAGCCTTGAAGATTGTGCCTGTGAGATATTCACATTTAGAGGAATGATTTATTTAAATATATTATTTTAGTTCATTAAAATATCCTTGAAAACACTGCAACTATCATCACTTGTTTGTACAAAATGTAATACTTGTTCCTTTTGAATTGCTAAAATATTGTTTGATTAATGCTGTAAGATCCATTCAACATTCTCAGTATGACCTTCTCTCTTATTTTTAGTTATTTCTGAAATATTTTCCTAAGCTCTTCAATTTGTTAAGCACTTAAATAGTATTTCGTGACTTGACACTTATTTTTTAACAGTGTTTCTATACGTAAGTTTGAGAAAATTTTTGTCACTAAATAATTTTAGTTATTTAGTTGACTAGAAAACACTATATATCCATCATTAACTTTTCTTACTATTAATAGTGTCAAGAGATTTTCTGAGGAGACTCTGGGTCACATGTGGTTTTTCTTCAACAAATGGATATGTTGGAAGTGTTGATCACTCCTTAGATTTGACAGTTCTGGAGTTCCCTAAATGTGTTTATTTTAGACTTCCTAAAGAAACTATAGTGCTGCCTACACTAATAAAAGCCAACATCTAGGATTCTGTGTACAGCAATTACCTATATAAAATTCCTATGAAGCTTTGACAAAATTGTAAACACACTATCTTGCATTTATTAAAGTTTTTATTTACTGTAAAAACTGTGGCTGATTCTTTGGCAAGGTTTCAGGGACTGTATTTTATTTGATCTAAGGTAACAGCCATATTTTTCTAAGTAATTTCCTCTGCCCACTGAATGATTCAATCACTACTGTACTTCCTGCCCACTGAATGATTCAATCACTACTGTACTTCCTGGTTTACTATAATGTCAATTCCTGGATCCTGGTCTTTGTTTAGTAACAGACCCACAACACAGAGGTAGGGGATTAAATGCAAGGGATGCATTTGTGGTTATAGTGAGCATAGCTGGAACTACCTCTTTCCTTGCTGATCCTATTGGATAGGGAGAAAATTTATAGTTTTAACCAGAACTTCAGGGAGGTTCATGAACTTAAATAGAGCAAAATAATTTTTTAATCAGATGTTCAGGTTTAGGTCTATTATAAATAGACAGACTTCGATCTTTACTTCAAATTTAATTGCGAAAACCATAAATATTTCTCATGTCCTCCTGTCTTGAGTTAGACAAATATTTCATAAACAGAGTAACATTCTGAAAAGAAAGATTTGATATACTGAAAAACATTAAAATTATTAATTTCAGTTCTTCAAAAAGACTATTATTAGAAATAAAATGCAAAGCAAGGAAACGTATGCATTGCAAACGTCAGATAGAAGTATTGTATCCAAAATGCATAAAGAATGTCTTGAAAATAATAAGAAAAAGGCAAATAATACTCTTGAAGATAAGTATCAAAAAATCTAGAAAATTCACAAAGGAATCTATATGAATGATTAATTCACATACACAAAACATCATAAAATCATTCATTATGATAGAAATGCCAATGAAAATCATAATAAAATTGATGACATACCACAGTACATTAACTAGAATAGCTTAAATTTAACATACAGAAATAAACACAAACAAACAGTAAACACACCGACAATAACAAGTGCTGGCTAGCATGTTGAACAACAGCAAATACACTAATAATGGAGATATTATTATACATACTTCATAAAAGTTGTTTTTAGTTTCTATTTGTCTTGGTTACTTTTATCTCATTACTGGGACAAAATACTTGACATTCAAAATTAGGGAAGGAAAGGTCTATTTAGCTCACAGTTTGTGGAGGTTTCACTCCACAATCATATGGCTCCAAGCAGGGTTGCATGACACGGGGGCAACACTTCAAGACAACAGAAGACAGCAAAAGCAGCAAGAGGCAAAGAGGGGAGGCAAACCTATTCTCCTTTCTTATATTTTAAGCAGGTTACCACGCACCAGGGTGGGTGTAACACTTTTATCACCTCCACGCCCTCCTCTTGCATAGGCTGAGAATGTTTACAAAGTGAGGACTCTGACTCCCTGCTGACTCACTTAGTTAAACTTCTAAACTTCTCAAATTGACACAGTGTATCAACCATTACAATCTACCCCTTAGTAACTTAGCAATCAGGCACATTTCTTTAAACCAGTTTCCAGATACCAACACATGCATATTCATACCATTTCACAACTAAAATATTGTAACATGGATCTAACAGTCCTTGGGAACCATATTAAGTCTTTCAGCATTATATCACATTAGAACTATAACATTTTTTCCCTGGCCCCCCAAAGACTCATTTACATTGTTTCATGCAAAAAACATTTAGTCCATCTGCAAGACTTGCCAAAGTCCAAATGGTTTTAGCATTGCTGAAAAGTCTAAGTCCCAAGTTTCCTCTGAGATTTAAGGCAAACTTTTAGCTACCAGTCCCTGTACAAAAGTAAGCAAAGTTAAACACTTCCAACATATGATGGCACAAGATAAACAATGTCATTCCAAAAGTTATAAATGGGGATACAAAGATTGGTACTAAAGCAAGTTTGAATACCAGCAGGATAAACACTAAGTCCTGTAGTTTCATGTCAAGCATCTGAAGTAATCTGCGGCAAATTGTGAGCTCGCAAGGGCTTGAGTGATTTCACCCCTAAGGCACTTCTGGTCGTATTGTAGCTCCCACAGCTTCTGTCTTATGCCCACTTTGCTCCCTCCTTGCAGATTTCCTTAGATGATCCACATTCCTGGATTTTCCAAACTTTTGAGGTCTCAATTGCACTTTTGGTTTCACCCTCCGGGCTTCACACACTGACCTCCTAGAGGCACACTGCCTCACCTCCCAGACTGCTGAAATTGAGGTAGAAGGCCTTTTAACTGCAAAACTCTTGTATTCTGCATGCACCTAAGATCAGCACCATATAGATGATGCCAAGGTCTGCTGCCAACTGGAGCAGTAGCTAAGATTTCCTTTCTCTTGGCTGTAGCGGTCAAGTGCACGGATTGCTAGACACTCAGAATCAAATTCTGAGGAACAAATTTCCCATGCTGCCACCATTCTGGAATGTGGTGTGGCCACCACCATTCTGTAACATGATACTCTGCAGCTTTCTTCTCAGAGCAGTCTTTCATTTTTGCAGTTTTGAGGCTGCAAAGAGTGGTGACTTGCTGCTTCTTGTGATGTCCTCAGGTCATCCTTTATATTCTCCTGCTCTTTCTTAGCAATCAAGATTTCCTCAACTCTATCTTTGCAGTCCACAGCTTTACTGGAGCTTCCTTTCTGGCCAAACTCACAATGCTTTAAATCATCCTAATGGGCACTTTGCTCTTAATTATCAATATAAATCTGGCTAAAAGCCCCCAACAGTAGCCACTCTACAGCTTCAACATTTGACTGCCTTGAAATTTCTTCTTCCAGATTAATTAGTCCACAGCCCTTAATCTTAGTCTCAAAGTCTCTGGACATGAGCAAAATACAGACAATCTTTTTGCCAACCCATTACATACATACCTGGAGTCCAGTACCTAAGGCAGTCCTTCCCAGAAGAAACCTCATGAGCTAGTGTTTACTGGCAGGATTTCTATCACCCTTCTTGTCTCCTGAGCTCTGATCAGAATTTTCCATACAGAACAGCCTAAGGTGTTCCAGTGATAGTCTTTCAAGTGACATCTTTGGACCTTTACAAACTTCCCACAAGCCATTTCCAAAGGCTCTTTAACCACATGATCAGGTATAGTCACAGCAATGACACCACTCCTCTGGTACCAAATTCTGTCATGGTTATTTGTCTCATTGCTGGGACAAAATACCTGACACCTAAAATTAAGGAAGGAAAGGTTTATTTAGCTCACAGTTTATAGAGGTTTTAGTTTATAATCAGTTGGCTCCAAGACAGGATGGTGTGGCACAGGATCAACATTTCAAAGTGACAGAAGACAGCCAAAGCAGTAAAAGCAAAATGGGGGGAGGGAGAACAAGCTCCTTCTCCTCCCTTATATTATAAGCAGGCTAGCAACCTCCAGGGTGGGTGTAGAACTCACACCTCCTCAGTGTCCTCATCTTGCAGAGGCTGAGGATGTTTATAAAGTAAGGATCCTGGCTCCCTGCTGAGCCTCTTAAACTTCTAAACTTCTCAGGTGGACACAATCTATCAACCATTGCACTACTGAAATAACACATTGGCCCTGACCTGTTCAAAACTATTTATACACACGTGTAGAAGTACTAGTACAGTGTGTGTATGTGCGTTTGTGTGCCTGCATATGTGTGCATCACCTAACATGCATATCCACGTATGTGCCTCAAAGAAAGAGATTGGATTTAGATAATAAAATCACTTCTAATATACATCATCAACAGATTAAATAAATAAAAATCATATAATAAAATACAGTCACATAATAAAATACAAAAAGCTATTTTTGCTTGAAAAAGGAGATATGAATGCCATATATATGATTTTGAGTAGAAAGAGTCACTGACAAAAGAGTGCATATAGATAGTATAAATATACATTGCTGAAACAGGGAAATTGATCTACAATAGTGAAGATGATAAAAGTTGTTACTTTCCTGTTGGTTAGTAATGATCATGAGGGGACATGAACAGGGTTCTGGGAGACTGATAAAGTTCTACACCTTAATCTGGGTAGAAGTTATAATATGTTCATTTTGTAAAATTAAATATCAGTGTGAATGTGATATTTGTGTACTTTATGTGTCACACTTCAATAAAATAAAGAAAAATATTAAAATCTCAATGCAAAAGACTTTAACTAATAGAAAAGATAAGAAATTATCAAGGAAAGATAGTTTTTCCTAGGTTTGTAAGTGTTACATTGTCACAGAGGGATTTAATATAATTAAGGCAAAGTTGCATCCATACTTCACAGATACCACCTTAAGAAAAATATACTCATACTTGCCATTTTGTCACTTGCTTTTTATAAATATTAGCTAATACCTATGTCTATAAACATATGCAAGAATATCTATTTCATATGTTTATTTGGAAGACTTGTTTATTGCTAAAGTAATAAATATGCTTATCACAGTTTTTTGGTACATATTCTTCACATTTATGAAATGGCATTGCTATCATTATCATCAGTGTTATTTTTACTGTATTATTAATATGATCACTCCTCTTACTTTTGCTCATTCTAAATTTTGAATGTTCATTTTTAAATTTTAAAAATGTGGTAGTATTTTCTTTATCTTCTGGATATTATATATTTCTATTTAAATACACTGTGAAAGACAAATAGAAAATTACTATGGTACTACAAAATTCAGTTAATTAAATTAAGTATATATTCATACATGTTTTTAACAGCAAAAACATCTGTATTGTTACATAGTTTCTCTAAAAATTCAAGTATCCTTAAACTACAAGCAATCAATATTCCAGGAAAAAGCAATAGATAGCAGGGTTGTTATGTGTGTGGAGTAGTTTACATCCTGATTATATATATATATATATATATATATATAGTTTTTTTTTTTTAAATCAAATTCTGGTTATATTAGTGTCTGCACTTGGTCAGTGAAACAAAACAATGATTCTTGTGGAGAAATGTAATGCATTTCTATCAGCTAGATTTTCTAGGAACCAGTTGTATTTTTCAAAATGTATGATCATACTTGTACTTCAGATTGACATTCTTCATTCATAAGAGATGGAAGTTTTAAAACTCTAAGGTGGAGAATGATTATACTCTGACAGTGTTCCCTGAGGGCACACAAAAGAAAACAGAGGTCCAGTGATACTATGAACTTGCTTCAAGTCCTTTTTTGTAATACAGAGACAGAACTAGGACCCAGGTCTCCTGTCTCCAAATTTCAAGCTCCTCGTCAGAGATGAAAATAACAAAACCATGTTCAATGGCTCAAGTAGAAGGAATCTGTCAATGAATTACTTTCTTGAAAATAGATTAACTCAGAGACCTGCTTTTAATAAGCTGTGATCATACTATAAACTTAAAGGGTAAAATCAATGAAGTCCACTCTTATTTAAACCAAGTATTAGCCCTACAGAAACACAAATACAAATGTATTTGATCACTTACATAGTCTCATCATCCCCTTGTAAAGGCTTCTTCATGTTCGAAAGTTTTCCATGTGACAATTTAGTTAATGGATTTTTCTGGAGAAATTTCAAAGTCAGTGAAAAAGAATATTTCTGATAAATACCTGGCAGCTCTGCAGTTTGTAGTATTCCTATGCTAGAGGAGGTAGAAAGGACCTGAAGAAAAAAATACATTATTCAGCAGGCAAGGAAAGGGTGAAGATGCAATTTTCTGCAATCCAAGTTCTTTCTAAAGTCATATGGTCCTTATGAATGAGATAATAAAGGAACACACATTGGTTCTTTCAGTTCCCTGGAGTTTAAAGTGTATTAATGACTATTGGATTCAGAATAAATAAACCAGATGGAAAAATCATTATGTGAGTTCTATTTTCCAACTATCAATTTGGTTTCTAAGCACTCCAATAACTTACCCTTAATTTTCAGCTTGAAGCTTCTGAGAAGCATAGTTGAAATTTTGGGCATCATTTATTTTTCTCCTCATAATAGTGGGATGTGAATTCTTTGGGCAAGTTTATTGAATTTGGCATTAAAAACTGATTCATCTCTTAAAGAACTATGTATTTTACATATTGAATTTCACCCTTTGGGGGATAACAGTGAAAAAGTGCATTGAAAAATCAGTTGGAATGGCTGGATGAATAGATTCTTTTCTTTATTGAATTTTACAGTATCATGTGAACCCTCAGTCTCTGTGCCAAGATTTAACATTGGAAATTAGTCAGCAGAGTAGTTAAACAATATTATATCTTTCCTGAAATAAATTTCCTTATTTTCAGTTTGTATTCATTGGGATGATAATATTTCATAATACCACAAGCAGGAAGATCAGTAATGGTGGATCACCATAATGGGAGGTTAAATAACTGGCCATTGGGGCAATGCATTGTCCACAGGGTTGAATGTTTATGGACTTAAGAATATAACATTGAAAGAATGCATTTTGTGTCACTAAATCTCATTTCTTTTTTCTGCTTTCCTCCTTTCCACCCTCCCCACTTCCTTTTCAGTATTGGAGATTGAACCCAGGAATGCTCTCTACCACTGAACTACACTTCTAGCCCCTTTTTATTTCTTATTTTGAGAAAGAATCTTGCTAAATTACCTAGGCTGACTTCAAAGTTGCAACCCTCCTGCCTCAGCCTCTGATGTAGCTCAGATTACAGATATTCCATGGAAATAGAAGCAATTAACTATCAAGAGTTAAAAACAAAACAAAACAACCCACTAACTGCGACACACAACACAGCTCTACAATTCATACAGTCCGTGTACAGAGGCTAAAATATTCGCCAAAATTCAATTTTTACTTTCAACAAACTGTCACTGAGTTCCTACCACTTATGTAGCTTTATTTATTATTATCATTATTATTAATCTCTAAATCTCCTTTTCAGGGAAATTATAAAGTAATGAACTTATTTGCTTCTGTTTTTTAAAACTAAATGTTAGTTCACAGTAGGAAAAATATTGCAGAAGTTACAGGATATATACATACTTAAAATATTTTCATATGATTAGAATAATCTTCTAATTCATAAATTCAGCACTGGTTTCCTTCCTGCCTGCTTCCCTTCTTCCATTCTTTCTTACTTTCATCACCTCCTCTTCTGTTTCTTCCTTTCAGCCTCATGCCTTAACTCCTCTCCTCCTCCTATCTTTTCTTTATTTTGTGATTTTTGTAATTGTAACAGATTGGTAATTATTAAAAGTCTTGAAGAATTAAATGAGTACTCATAATCTCAATTCCAGAGACAGTCACAGATAATATTTTGATAAATTAATTTCAAGTATTTCCTTTATATCATAAATAGTTGTATACAACACTTGAGCTGCCACTCAGGTAAGTTTTACTCAGCTAAAAACATACAATGATTCAAATGAAAGATAAATTTTTCTGATTGCTATTGTGTTTACTGAGGAAAACTTCTGAATTCACTCTTTTTTTTGTTTCTCTTTACAATAGTCAGGTACATTTTCTGAAATAGACGTGACAGTACTTCTCCAGATGCAACTTTTTAAAAAAATTAGAGTTCACATATATTGCCTTGTTCCTACATAACTTTAGAGTTTTTCTATTGTTTTTTCTCAGCTACCATATTAAATGTTTTATAAAGAACTTAGTGTTGTATCACATCTTGTATGACTACTGGAGTTTTTCTAAACATGTAATGTACTTTCATATCACTATTTTCTTTCTAAAATTTGTCTTCCTCTTCTCTTTCACAAACATGTACACATAAGTATGCACACACCCACACCCACATGTACTATGTATACATATGCAAGGAGATATGATAAGATACAGTGAATGCTTAAATAAAATTTCAAAGTTTTTTTAACAGTTAAAGACACAACGCTATTAATCCACCTCAAAACACCTGCCCTCACTTTGAACATAGCTATCCCGCTGTACTTGGTACTTTATGATGCAGTTCTGGATGTCCTCTTTCATGAGTCTATTTAGTTGTGTTGTCCTGGCTACCGAAATGTCCTGAATCGATTCAAAGTATTATACTTTCCTGGTCTATTGGACTTTGTGGAAGAGGCATGCAGTGCCAGATTTGGTGCTTAAGGTGAATCAGGAAAAGTGGCAACATTTTTACTTGTCAGAAATGTCTGTAAATGTTTTGAATCTATTCAAGACATTGAGGTAGCCACAAAAACATACTCATGAAGGAGGACTTCAGATCTGCTTCAGAAAGTGGCAAGAAGGATGGGGTTAGTATATTAGAAGTTAGAGTATTAAAGGGGTATTGGCAATGTGTATTTCACCATACCTTTTTAAATTTAAATATTTACGTTTCATTTAAATATTCTCCAACATATTGTTTGATTAGGTCTCATAAAAACTCATTTATCTAGCTGATGGAGTGTATCCCACTATTCCACAGCACTCAAACATTGCATTACTACAGAAAGTTGGCTACCCAACCCTCGAAAGAGGAGTAACTCTCTTCACTGAACATGCAATCAGCACATTAATCGCCACAATGACTTTCGTTGCAATATTTGTGTATTTGCACAGCAAGACTTGTGTCTTAACTATGTATCATGCATTGTAAATGCAGGGTTTCATTGAATGAATGGATGGATAAATTATTGTGGGTGATGTTTGTGTTACTTAAGATACAGAACAAATGCCTCTTACCTCAGTGTGAAGCAAAATAAGTGCTGTAGTTGGAAAAAAATGATGGAAAACATCAAACTGGATTGATCTGAAAGAATATAAAGAACAATTATTTGAACACTTTGAAAACAATTTAGTTCATTTATTGGAGTCCATAAAAGAGTAATAAAACGAGAGACTTTCTTGTATAAGGGAAAGGGACAGGACAATGGTGAATGTACTAGTTATCTAGAGAGTAATAAAAACTCAGGACCTACAGTTAAGTGGTCATTGTGCTGCTGCTGCCTCGATGTATCTAAAAACCACAGTTCTTTCAGCTTCACTACTCAGTCCTTTAACAAACTGCATTTTTAACAGTCAAGAATATTCATTACAGTTAGGAGACCCTGTGATGATACCTGATATTTTCTATGAATTACATAAAGTCCTTGATTAAAATTTGTCCCCTCATTATGTGTACTTTTCAGTTTTAAAAATGCTTGTGGTCACAATTTTGGGGAAGGAAAAGCACATTTATGCAGAAATGAATAAAATTGGAAAGAAGAAAAATAGCCAGAAGGTTAAAAAGTTAGGAAAAAGCTGAAGGGAAACTAACACAGCTGCCCAGAACCATGGCTAAAAGCCTTTTGGGGATCTATAATAAATGAACATAGGTGATTAAATTTAATTCAGTAGTTGATGGTTCCCAGGGGCCAACCTTGCCTCTCAGTACATAAAATATATAACACTATGTTGGCTTAAACATCCGCTGCCAGGCTATAGGAAGCACACTTAATTCTACCTCTAACCATCTTTTGTGTGAGAGGTAATTTATTAAAGACTTTGCCTTTCCCTTTGGTATATGGCTTGGGTTTCCTATTTCTCTTCTATCATCATTGTATTATTTTCCCCAGAAAAGTCAGGGAAATTTCCATGGGCAAAGGATGAGACAGATGACTTCATCATTCTTTAATTATTGTAGCCTTATATAAATTTTATTTACATAAAAAAAGAATTATGGTTCTTTCTTTTAGACAATTTTGGAGCCCCTACTATGTGCCAGTCTATTAGAGATAAGAGCAAGAATAAGGCAACAGCTAACTCCAACAAGTCACATTTTGAAGAAAGAGTAACAGAAAAATTATAGCAAAAGGAAAGAAAAAAGAAGGAAACAGAGAAAAAGAGAGAGAGAGACAGAGAGAGAGAGAGACAGAGAGAGATTAAAAGAAAGACAAAAACAAAAAGAAAATTACACTAAAAGGAAAAGATCTGACTGCATAACATGCCATATGGCTAGTTTTGTGTTCTACCTTCCGTTCATTTTTACTTAGGTAAGTGAGGAGAAAAGTTTGAAAACTATACTGTGTAGATGGGGAACCCAAGTAATGTTAATCTGAAATAAGAGTGCTCGTCAGATCCCTGCTTTTCACACTATGCAGAGAGATAGTGCTTCCTGACTGCATGATTAATACATTTATTTCTGATGTGTTTAAGGTTCTAAATAGCTTTTATTTTAATGTATGTCAGGGAAGAACTAGGTACTTCTTTCTAAATAATTGATTGATTGATTGCCACAAATTTAGCTCAACGTTATGTTATATTTTTTTTTTTATTTTAAAGACTTGGGGTCAGAATTTCCAAAGCAAATGGTTGGTCTATAATTAATATTATACACTTATTCATGAAAACTGCAATACATGGTATTTGAATATGAATGAGTTATGTTTATTGGAAAGTAACATGATTACAAATATTTGAATATGAATGAGTTATGCTTATTGGAAGGTAACAAAATGACTACATTAAGAATTGGCTGAATTAAATTCCCATTCCTCTTTTCTTGTGGTCGTTTGTTGAAGATACATTTTTTAAATGCATTTGACAATATTACAGGTTCATCTCAGAAGAGAAAATTGGACTCTGAGAACTCACAATGTCATTCCTTTCCTACAAGGCATACATTTATATATTAAATATTAAATATTAGTTTAGGAGCCACTTTAACAGTTTGAAATCCTATAGATTTAGGATTTTCAAAGAGCAATTATATAGCGCTCTTAAAACCACCTGAGAATTTTAATTTTAAGCATTGCTATTGTGGCTTATTTAATTTCCTACCTGAGTGCCTTGCCTGAGTATCTCTACAGATCAATAGATGACAATTTCATATATATATATATATATATATATATATATATATATATATGCATATAATTGTCACATTGGTAGAAGATTTAGTGCAATACTATCTCATATTCCTATTGCTGAGTTTAATTCTGAGTTTTCATAAAATTTCTAACTTATCCTAATTTTAAAACAGGACACAGGTAGAACATAAAGTCCTTCAAAATATTGCAATATATTGTCTCAGAAACTTTAATGTTAATTCTTTCTTTCCTTGATAACTTTTTGAACTCTTTCATCCATTTTTGGGTTTACAAAACTACTGATATGCTTTTGGTATAGAAAAAATATGAAATGCTTAACATTGATTAATTGATGAGTGGAAAATTTTATCAGCATGTAGTATGCTCAATACAGAGCAGAGCTAAGGGTCTACAGGATGAAGTTGAGAAAAATAAAAAAAAAGACTTCTATTGTTTCATGTCCCATTTTATCACAGTGATGTTCTTGAATGTTCCTGCTTGGGTAGGGATACCTGGGTTTGTCCATGGAGCCATTTGTCCTCTAGTTTTCAAGGCTGATTGGTTTCCTAGTAGGTCTTAATTTTTAGAGAAAGAGGGCTATGTATCCCTCACACACACACACACACCACACACACACACACACACACACACAATGTGAAGGCTGTGCTGTACCTTGTGTTATATTTCATAGCATTCTTAGTCAGTATACCTAGATACTTGTAAAAATACCTCATCCATACGTGCCATAATGAAAATTGCCAAAGATCACAAAAATCACTTTATTAAGACAAAAAGCACTTTATTGAGACTATGATGCTAGGCTGGTAGAAATATTAATTCTTTGTCATTATCTCATTCCTTTCTAATCTCCTGTATGGTTATAGAAAATGCCACAAAACTTATATAACCCATTGCAAAGACAGCTATCATGTAAGATGGTTATAACTAAGACATTTCCATGACCTGAGTGTTCAGTAACTCTGCTTTTGGGCCACTCTGGAGATTGAGCTAACCGTGCATTGTCTGAAAAACCCATTGCTGAAAATGTTCTATTCACTTCTCTACAGGGATTACCCTCCAAGTCCTTCATCTTGCTATGTCTCTGCCTCAGAGTAGAAAGCAGTCCTATTAAAGAAAATTGTCAACACCACTATCTTGAAAATAAGCCTCTTTCCTCTTTTGTGACTCTTCAAGACCTGACCTTTTCCCCCTTCCTTCTTTTGAGAAGTTTGCTTGCTAATCTTGGTCATAGATATATATTTACAAATGAGAGGCAAAGACAATTCAAATTATAAGTAATACAGTTAATGGTTAAAATGACGAAAGAAAATTGAGGGGCATATTTACATATATAATCTTACAGAATTTGAAACTGAGGGAGGAATCTGTGGTTTCAGGGGCCATATGTGTTCTGAGAAAATTATATGTGTCATGTAATGAATGCTGCATCTCTGTCCTTGGAAACAGGCAAGAGGCAGAGAATTTAACTAAAATTAATCGAAAAGGACTCTTTGCAGAATACAGAGGTAATGAATTTTTGAGTCTAGACTTAATTTTCTTTTTAATTTTTTTAACAAAAAGCAGATTTTTGTAGAATCAGTGATTTTTATGGAAAACTAAAACTGCATAACTAAGATGAAGCATGTGGCTCAGGGTCAGAGAAGTAAAATATATAAAAGTTTGATTAGTGTTATGGCTCATAACTAGATGTCCTCTCAAATGTTCACATGCTTATAGATGGGTAATTTCACAGGTGACTTGCTCTAAGGCGTGCAATGCTGGGCATAAGTTGTGTGGTGCTGGGATAACATCATGTGAAGCTGGGATTAAGCATACATGATTAATCAATTTGCCCACTGTTAGATTAAACATAGTTCTAGGTGTGGATAATGGAAAGATTGACCCTGGAAGAGGGTAGCACCAAACAAAAGGCAGGTAGATGCTTGTTGCTTTGCTCTCTCCTGCCTGCATGCCATGAACTCTTTCGCCTCTGAGATGCCCCTCTGTCATGCCACCCTGCCATAAAGCCACCTAACTCTACCAATTGTGAACTGCAATAAAACTTGCCTCCTTTATCTTTGGGCATTTGGTGTTTTGTCTCAGCAATGAGAGAAGTAACTAAGGAGGTCAGTATAAATGGAACCAGACTAGTTGTCCTAATTGATTGGTACTTGTCAAGGTTAGGGCTGTGATATCCCATGGAATCATGGAGACTGCAGAATCTTTCAGGAACTAGTCTGAAGAATCACTGAGTCTTTGAGATGACATATTTAATGGTTATATTGTTGAGAATGACTTTCAAGTCCTTCAGTGATGGTTCTGAGGTACAAAGTCTACATCTTCACAATTATCTCTTCCTTTCAGTAAATACCCAACAGATGATTTGAAGTCCATTGAACAAAGACTTTATTTTAATTAAACTCACAATAACATGGATCAATGTCCTTTTCCTCAACTATTAATTGAAAGCCCAGCCTGTGTCTGTGTCTAGTCCATTCCCATTGACTGTCTACAGTCTACCTGACAGAAATCAATTGAACCTCACACGCAACACCTGTGTTAGCTTTCTGTGAGCTGCAGTCTGATAGTACCAGTACTTTGCAGTACCTATTTCTATCTGACCTTGCCCATTCAATTTTCAATCCCAGCTGGTCCCCAGGCCTTTTGTTCAGTGGCCAAGAAATCAAATACTTAGCACCTCTAGATATTTTCTGATAAAGAAACATTTTAAACTTCATTTCCCTCAGATTTTCAAAATCTTTTTTCACCAATAGGTCCTTATTGCATTTTTTATCAAAGGACCATCAACACTTGGTGTAAGGAATAGAGTTAGGGCCACACAGTCTAAATGTAGGTTTCATACTGATTAAAACATGCTCTGTTTTCCCATTGCCTTTTGAAGTTTAACTTTTCACAGACCAAGGGTAATCATTTATTAGCCTTTTCTGTGCTCATTATGGTTTGATCCCAGCACACATTCATTCAGTTGGCTTATTGGGTTTCATATATTATAATGAAAATCAGTTTTACTCTCTGCTTTTCTGGAGAAACACCTTGACTCAGTACCTGCCACACATCTGCACACATTCTGTCTCTCTCTCTCTCTGTCTCTGCTTAATTGTGTACATCTCCTTTTCTCTTTCCTATCTACACTTGAGATGGGAAATTTGGAGGCAATTAGTGTTCTACTGTTTAATCACTTTGGCTTTATTAATAGTTGACCAGGAAAGGTTCACATTAAATTACAACTAAATACTAATGTGCTTTCCTGAAACTAATGAGCCGCTTGTGCCTCAAGAGAAGAAAAAAGAAAATACTGCTGGTTTTGTGAAGGAATGTTCAGTAGTTTCAGCCTTCCTTATTTATGGATCCTATGCAAATAGCACAAATGTACTCATTCTCCATAAAACTCAGGATGCAAGTTTTTCTGTGATTTTCCCCTAGTCTGAATTCATTTGGCTTGGATGAACAGTCACATCGGCACATAACCCAGACTGCCAGATCAGATCCCCTTACCCTACCAAATGCCCTGTTGTGCTTTGGACTCTTACAAAGAATAGAAGTCAAGTCAATAAGAGCTGGCCTTGAGACCTTGCTGAAACCAATTTTGAAATAAATTTTCTCCTCTGTTGTATTGTTCATTTAAATCATTATGTAATACAACAAATGCTTGAGTCCATTTCCCATGTAAACTTACATCACCATGAAGTGTGGCACAAAAGACAAATCTTCACATCTTACAGAGACTGAGTTTTAAAGATACTGGCTGGTCTTTTGTAATGCATGAATTTCTGTGTCAGTAAATGCCCAGCAAAACTACCCCTTGGACTGATACATTAAAGTTTGTTTTGTCTTCAACTAGTTTAAATTACTTTTTGTTTATGGCCAAATAATATACTGCTTCTAAAGTATAAAATTCAGGATAAGTCATTTGAAATACAGAGCAACAAAACAGTAAGGAAAACTTATACAAAGAAAGATGAAACAGCAACTGTAACATAAAAGCACTTTCTAAAACAATGATTTATTCCTTATACTAAAGTTCTATATTGTATTATCCATCAGCATATATATATTTATAGAGAAAGAGAAACAAATTTTAAGTTTTAATATTTGACAAGGACTGCTGTATGCATCCAAATTCTTTTTTATTGTATGAAAATTATAACGTTGACTACTGCAGCCAAAAGATATGCCTTTCAATGCTAGAGATTGGACCCAGGACCTCACATATGCTCTCCAAGAGCTCTATCACTGAGCTACACATTCAACTCTAAAATGAAATTTTTTGAATGAACACTGTATCACCATGACTAAGTGGTGAGAATGATCCAATTAAAATTGTCACTTTGAATGAGGTTTAGAGAGGAAAATATTTATATATACTGAGGATTATAGTCCACAATAAAAATAGGGTGATATTGGATAGTTCTAAGCATTTTATTTAAAGTTAGTCTGATATATTTATCTAATATGCTTTTATTTGAATTATTTCATTACTATTAAAATATTTTGTTAAATATAGATTGCATTTTTTGAGTGAAACAATACATTCTTGTCAATCTTAGTATAAAACTACCTTTGTCACTTTATCACATAACTCCATTATCGTTAAATGTATTCTGTTCCTAAGCTAGTTGATTTTTTCTAGTGGAAAATACCTATGATCGCCCAAGTGTGCAACAAAATCTTCTTCAGTGGTGACCAAAATGCAGCTAAATTTCTCAATCTTCCTTGTACACATTAGCAACCTGCCAACACTGCAAATGTATAGTAAGTCTCTTTTCCATGGGAATTTCTGATTCTAAAGAAGATGTAGGCCAAAAAGCACAAATAGCAGACTAGTTAAAAGCAAGTAATAAAATGCCAAAGAAATGTCTGATGGGAGACAGGATGTAACCTGATAATATGGGGAGGTTGTAATTTGGGAGACATACTGTTTAAGTTATTCTAATAATTTAAATAAAATTGAAAAGAAGCAGAGTGCAAATAAAATATGCTGGAATGATAGAAAGCTAGACAAATCACAAATAGTTGTGAAGAGAGATCTACACACAATACACAGACAAATGAGTAAAAAGGACATTTTGTCTTGTTTGCTGTTTTAAATACAACTTTCACTCCTGCTCAGTTTTGTACTACTCATAAAAAATATACTGAAGTTTAAATAATTTTTGAGTTCCTAACTGAAATTTCATTTAAGAAATAATCCTGAAAAAAAACTCAGAGAAAAGTACCATATGAAGAAAATTCCTCAAGGAATAAGAATGCCATTGGATTGTCATTCTATTACTGTCATCATCTTTGTTGTCGTTGTCATCATTATTATCCTACCATCTTGTTCAATGAATATGTGTTTGGCCATATTACAAACAGCAGATATTTGGGGCCATCAAAATGGAAGGCAATTTAGGTAGCTAGTTAAATTAAATATTGAAGCATTTTAAAAATGAATTTAAGCTAATACCAACTTTAAAGGATATAAAATGAATATATAGACTTAGGCCTTGTCAGACAATAAAATAACAAAATTTATAATTTTCTTGAGATTTTCTTTTGTTAATTCATTTTTTATAAAGCAACAATATTCCAATAGTTATTAGAAAGGGTTTCTCTTTAATATTCAAATGCACATAAACTAAGCAAAATTAAAATAATCTTTTTTTCTATTTTTAAGAAGACAGACATCAGATACATAGGTATGGGAGAAATATTCAATTGAACATATGCTCTCATATTTTACTGGCAGAAGTACAAAAGTCTACTATGTCAGAAGAACAATTCAGATTTACCTATCAATTTTAAAATGGCTTTCTCATTGATATAGCTTTTTTAGATGCTAAAAAACACAAGAGTTGTTGTGTATGTGTAAGAAATTTATTACAAAATTGTTTATGATTGTAGAAAGCAAGCAAGCAGTTAAGAGAAAAGAGAGGAAAGAGAGAGAGACAGACACACAGACAGACAGACATTCACTTAAATCCTCATTCACTATGTCCAGAGGCCAGAAAAATATCTGAGATTCATACAGATCCACCTCCAATCTCACAGGTCAAGAGAGAGGAATACAGGTCACATCTAGAAATGAAGAACATTTTTATCACAGTTCTCTATATCTGTATTACATATCACATTTTCCAAAATATCTTAAATTGAATGGTTAAATGAAATAGCACATGCTTTCATGTACAACTTCAATTTTATTTAAATCACATTGCATTCATTGCCTAGAATGCAAAAACAAAGCAGGAGGCATCACAATCACAGACTTCAAGTTATACTACAAAGCTAGAATAATAAAAACAGTGTGATACTGGCACTACACAGATTTGAAGGTCAGTGGATTAGAATAGAAGGTGAATAAACAACTCCAGGTACATTAAGTCATTTGATCTTTGTCAAAGGGGACAAAAAAGATGCTAGGAAAACTCGATACACAAAAGCAGAAGATTGAATCTAGACCTACATCTATCAACCTGCATAAAAATAAAAATGTATCAAAGACATAGACATTAAAATAAAACACTTAATTTACTGGAAGATAATATAGGGAAAACTCTTTAAGATACAGACATAGACAACAACTTTCTGAGCCCCAACAGCACAAGAAATAGTATCAAGAATCAACAAGTCAGATCATATAAAAATAAAAACTTCTGCAAAGCAAAGGAAACAATGGAGTGATAAGATAATCCATGGAATGGAAAAAATTATTACTAGCTATCATTCAGACAGAAGATTAATATCTAGAATTTATAAAGGACTGAAAAATTTAGACTCTCTAAAATAAAAAGACCTAATAAAATAAGCTACTAAAAGGAATAGCCACTTTTCAGAAGAAGTACAAATGAATGATAAATATATGGGAAAAGATCAACATCTCTTGGTAACACAAAAATGTGAATTAAAACAACTTTAGGGTTCCAGCTGATATTAGAAAGAATAGCAGTTGCCAAAACCACAAAACAACTGCTAAACAAGAACAAATGTTGAAGGTACAAGGTGGTGTTCAGGAGACCCTGCTACATTGCTGGTAGAAATGTAGCTCTGTACAAGCAGTATGGAAATCAATATGGAGATTCCTCAAAATATTAACACTGGAAGTTCCATTCAGCCAGTTATTTCCCTCATATATTTCTTCCCAAAAGTGTCAAAGACATCATATTAGAATGACATACACATACCTATGTTTATATCATCACAATTTGTAATAGATCTTAGCAACAGTGTATAGTCTCATTAACAGATGACTCAACGAAGAAAATATAGTACTTTATATATAATGGAATACTACTTTGTCATAAACAAGGATAAACGTGAATGATTGATAGGAAAATGGATGCACTTTTAGACTATAATATTTAGTTAAAAGAATCAGACATACTGTCTCAAATATTGTATAACTTCTCTTATTTGAGAAAATCAATATATGACTAATTTCTAAAAACAAATTTAAAGATAAACAATAGAAAGTACAGATACATCATTCACAAATGGAAAAGGGATCTAGAGACGGAGGGAGGTGAAAGGAGTGAAGGGGAAGGGAAGTTAAAAGCATTAAGATAAGTAAACTACATGTGCATATCCCATAAGATAAATGTAAACATTATGCAGTCAAATGTGCTAATAAAATATTTTAAAAACATGAATGATTTTGTCAAAAAAAGTCTGCATTGGTTCATTTTTTATCCTTTCTTCAAGAATCATTCTTCTTTGTCAATGATTTAGGAGGGCACGTGTGTGTGTGTATGTGTTTACACAGAGAAAACGATCCAATAAACCATATTATAAAACATTAGAAATTATCTGTGTGGTAGGTTTGTTGACAATTCTGCCTAGGTTGATAAACTTGCATTATGTCTAACCTTTATTTTAAGTATAAATTTCCTATGCAATCAGCTGTTTGCTGATTTTACTTTAATTTGTATAATAAAACTCAACAGAACCAAATGTTTTAGAATACTATCTGTTGTTTAAAAGGTTGTCAGCAGTAATTAGACATTTAGTATGACTTCGATATTATTTATGCCCTTTAGCTATCAGCATGTTCAACGACATAATAAAAATTAATAGAGTAATATTTACAAGCCATTCAAATACTAGTCACTCTAATGATAGAAATTTTCTTTGTGGCTGTAATTGTAAGAGCACGTGTTTGACTTTAAAGTTCTGTTTTCATTATTGTCCCATAATCACCTTCTGCCCACCAATCAACTGACACTATCTTACACGTTTTTATAAATATAAACATGCCGATAAACTCAGAATTCCAAGGAAGTCTGTGCTATGGTGGTATGGTTTGTATCTATGTCTGCCAAAGCCTCATGAACTCACAGTTGAGCTCTTGGAAGTCGACTGGAATAGGGAGTATTAAAGCAGACTTGCTGTTAAGAGCTGGGCTCTGGCCGATGATGCGGGCCGCTGGGACATAGCCTGGAAGAGTTCAACTCAGTCTCTGGCTCCTCCCTTCGCTCTCTGCTTTCTGGCTACTCTGACCCAAATAGCTTTCCTTTTCCCAGACCCTTCCTGTGCCATTTCTTTGCTTCTACTATGCCTGCAGAACATGGATTGAAACTTCTAAAATGAGCCAGAATCAACTCCTACTCCTGTAAATTGTGAATGTGGAGTATATCGCTCCATCAAAGAGGAAAGTGACTGAGACATATGGTATTATGCAGTAATGACGATATGAGTATTAGGTAGTAAAGAAAGTTTAAAGTATTAATAAAACCTATAGATATGCAGTCATATAAGAGTGATCAAAGTTTTCTCATTGTTAAAAGTATCCCCTCTGACATTCCTAAATAATATATAAAGGGATAAGTGTTTCCTTTTGAGTAATTCCATAATAGATGCAAGGAGCTTATAAACCTTCCATAAAGGATAAAAGAAAGATAGGAAGGTAGGAATAGAATGATATAATTTTAATGGTTCATTTATTTGTCAGTCTTATCACATCTCTGTAATAAGAAACTGTGTCAATTGCTGCTTCTAATGAAAGAGAGCTAATGTTGAAAACATTGCATATTTAAACACTCAGTGAAATTTGATGGATTCCTGACATACCGGGCATATATTTATTTATAGAATTAAAACAAAGTTTGAATGATGCTTCAGTTTAAAAGAACAATATATTTTTGCTACTTTGTATTACATGTCTATATAACGCCTCTTTCTCTGTCTCCCTTTTTCTGTCTCTGTCTCTCTTTCACATAAAGGCCTACACAAAAGACAAATAGGTTGGCAACTCTTAATGTCTTGTACTCAGATTTTAATTAAAAATATTTATCGAATACTTTAAAGGAATTAAAAATTGGAGGACCTCTTGTATACACCATGGTGAATGTAAGTGCTCATCGAGGTTCAGAAGAGTGTGGAGCAGCTGTTTGCACAAGGTCTTATTTATTCACCATGACAATACTCTTTTTTTCTTACTCTATAGATGAGCCATTTAGCAATCAAGTGGCAGTGGTCTTTCAATTCAGTTCCATTCAGAGATGCAAGAATTTTGGAGGATAACACTACTGTTTGAGTTTTTAAAACATTTTATTGTTGAAATTTATATTATTATTTTAAAATATAATTTAATATATTGCAATTTTACTTAAAACTAGATACATGTTTTTTAAACCTTTTATTATTCTTACTATTTCTATTTATTTTTTAGTATGTTCTTGTAGCACATAATGCTCACACTCCTTGTATGGAGTAGGTGCGTGTACACAAAGCATCTTAATTACTTTATTTATCCCCTTTCCCTCTCTTTCTTCCCCACTCCCTCCATCTCTTGATCACTTTTCCATTTAAGAAAAATCTAAAGTTCCTACTTTCTATTACTTATCTTTCATTTTGCTATTTATTTATACTTTAAATTTCTCATATAAGAGAAACCATGCAATATTTATGCCTGTGTGTCTGATTTATTTCAGTTAACATCATGGTGTCAGGGTTTGTTCATTTTCCCACAAATGACTCAAGTTTATTCTTGTTATTGGCGGGAATGTAAACTAGTACAACTGCTATGTAAATCAGCCTGGAAATTCTTCAAAAAACCAAAATTAGAAATTCTATTTTATCAAGGTATTCCCCTTTTAGGTCTTCCCAGAAGATTTAGAGGCACACTTTTCTTAATGACTTATTTATCATCCCATGCACAATTAACTTAATAAAATCGGTTTTAAAGACTCAATTTTGTTCCATTGTTTCAATTCTTTTAATATTTTACATTGAAAATACTTGCTCGATGTGGGGAAGATGGCGCTTGCTATATTATTCATTCGTTCATTCATTCTTTGTTTATTAACCAGGGATTGGAGGCTTGAGAAGATGAAAGACTGAAGGAAATTATAAGATAAATTCTCAGTGTTCAGAAGCTTAATATAAGGGGGAGAAACAAGTGAAATGTACATAACCCAGATGTCAGAGAGTGTCACTCCACTCCTAAAATCAAAAACAAGACAGACTGTTAAATAAAACAAAGGGTATTTTTTAAATTAATATTGTTGTTCACTGGTTTTTAGTTTTTATTGGCCATTGAGCATTCATTAAACTTCTTTTGGAAAAAATAGATTAATTTCCCTTAGGATTTATTATCGTTCCTCAGTTGTGTAAGAGACAAATGACTACGTCTAGCACCAACTGTGAGCATACAGCTTAAGTATAGTCAATCAAAATGTGTTCTCCTTGTACAGGTACACACCATCTGGTTAAAAATGATAAACGCACATTGCAAGTACAACTAAAGCAGTCAAGGAAACTTCTCTGGAAAATTTTTGGGGAAAGAATATTCTTTATTTAATTTGAACATGAGGAATGGATTTATAAACGGTCCCAGTCATTTTGTTACTTTGAGAGAAGAGAGTGTTCTGAAGAATTGGAAAGAGAAAAACAGGGTCTTATTAACATTGATTGTACCTCTGATTTAGAAAGCTGAAGTCAGGATAATATACCATTCTTCAATAATCATCTTAAGCAAATTTTATTTATTTACTCATTAGAATGTTTCATTGTTATTTGCTTTTTGAGACAATGTCTTGCTGTGTTCAGGTTGGCCTTGAACTTACTGTGTAGCCCAGGCTGGTCTCAACCTCACATCCATACTCCTGCCTCAGCCTCCCAAGTGCTGGGATTTCAAGTCTGTGCCACCACATCAAACTTTATGTATGTATGTTTACATGTATGCATGTATGTACATATGTATATATGTATGCATGTATTTATTTACTTTTGAGATAAGCTCTTGCCAAGTCACTATTTTTCCCAGGCTTGGCTCCAGCTTGGACTCTTCCTGCCTCAGCCTCCCTATAGGTCTGTACCACCATACACCTTTTCGTTTAAATGCTTTATAATTCCCTATGTACTAAACTTTCACCCATCAAACCACTTACGATAGTTTTACATAGTAAACTTTCAATGGACTGTAGCACTGGAATTGGGAATGATTATATAATGGGATGGCACAGCAATTAATTTAAAACCATGTGATAAATGTCTTGTCTTTTGGAAATCCTTCTGGTCTGTATGACGTTAGCATATTATATGTGAAATCTGCTTTTTTAAATTTACTAACTCTTAAGTCTGCTACCCAAATTCTAATCAAGGTAGGATTGCAGATACATATAGGATGCAACATCAAATATGAATTCCAATAAGTAATCAATAATTCTGTAATTAAACTATGTCCATGGGGCATAATTATATTCATGATATTTAATTAATAAAATTCACATTGAATTTAAAATGCTATATTTTCAATTCTTAAATAGGGCTCCATTTTTGTTCTCTCTACCAAGAAAGCCTTGCCTAGATGACTCCCTTGATCAAATTTTTTTTTATTTTAAAAACAAAACAAAATGAAAGATATAAATGATACAGAACTTCAAAAAAAATTGTAGGAAATTTACACTAGTTAATATATTTTATATTATCATCTTAGAAGTAGTTACTTAGGTTACAAGATTTAGGCATAAAAAACAAACAATGAGAGCACAGGCTGTTCTTTTTGATGAACGTACATAGTTATTTGTCATATATGTATATATAAATATATATATATATATATATATATCCAGATAACTAGATATTTTCCGAAATTTTATTTTATGTTGCTGAATGAAAAATGCTACAATTTTCTTTTTATGTATAGCAGTAAATGTATTAAATTATATGGACATTAATTTGATTTTGCTTTTGTCTTTGGGTTCCAGCTTTTTTTAAGTCTGTTACAGTGGGGAAGTGGGTGAAGCAAGGTCTGAAGTTCCTTTCCTGTCTCTCCTCCTCACTAGTGCTCCTTTCCCTCCTCTGCAGTTCTTCTGCTCCCCTGACTCCCTGATTTCCCAAAATGAAGCACACAAACTGACTTGACCTTTCTGCTCAGCGAGTTTGTTCAGTGCTCTTCTGACTTCCCCCCTTTTGGCTATGATCAACTCTCAGGAACTAGGTGTTTCTAATATATTTCAATCAACATGGGATTCTACAGTTTTTGTTTCTGTACCTGAAATATCTCCAGGCAAATATTCATATCTTGTCAAATGAATGACTTTTCCCAAAACCTGCAAAATATCATTTGCCATTTTTAATTGTCCTAGAAATCTGAGACATTTTTATCAGTCTACCCCCTGATTGATGATGAAATTGTCAATAGCATAGATTATATTTGTCTTTTCCAAACCAGGACTTTGTGGGACTCCTCTTTATTGCGATATTTCACACACAGAAAATCACACATCACTGATGCTCACTTCTAAAATGGATTCTTCCTTTAGTCAGCGAAGATACAAACGTACAAAACTGAGCATGTTCCAATCCATCATCTCTCTGACATTCCGGTCTGTGTGTATGCTATCATTTTGCATGTTCGGTTGTTAGCCGAGGGACACAGAGCAAGCACATTCCATCCGAACACCAAGTGCTCTGTGAGATATTAATAAAGGTTTTGAGAAAAATCATGCTCACAACTTCACACACAATGCAATTCAGGAGATAGCGTTTCCCTTAATGATAGAAGCTTTTATGCCTCACACTTCTCTAATGCCTTCCTTTTGATGTACTTGTAGCAATGCACAGGCTTTTTTGTTAAAAGCCAAATATCCTTAGAAGCTATCAGGATGCTGGTATTAAAGATCAATACCTGTCTTATGAAAGCATTTGGAATTTTCAAGAGAGACACCCATTCAATAAGTTTTTATGAGATTATACATTTTAGGTGAATAGATGTATCTGGGGAATGTCTGACAATTGTGAAGGCTTAGCTAACTCATTTCCTGTAGATTTTTCTTCAACATTTTCCTCTCCTTAAGTCTCAAAGCTATTTTGTTAAGTTTGTTGGAGGTTTTTACATTTTCTTCCTTCCTGGTGACTTGAGACTGAGAGTGAATTTTGTTGCATAACCATCACTCATCTTGTAGCACTGGCTTACCAATAATAAATGCCCTCTCACTGTGCACAAGGTTGTAATCCTTTCCTTGAGACTTTGTGCAGGACAGACCACTGTGCCCAAAATAAAGACAACTTGCTCTGAAAATGAATTACTACCATGTTTGCTGACTTTGGGTGGTCTGTTGTTATTAGAGATCAGATTATCAAGATTCATTTGGAACATTCTGTGAACTCGGAAGGTGGACATTTCCAGGCTTGTAAATGCAAGGAGCAGTTGCTGGTATCAAAGTAACCGGAGCGTGGTGGAAAGTGGTCTTAATTGACAAGTTTTTCATGGTTCTGTGGACTCAGTGTGGTTTCCGGTGCTTCAATTGATTGTTTCTTTCAAAGTATTTTTACACCTTGTAAAACTGATATATTATATGCCAATACTAATCATTTTTTTTTTATTTCTTCCTATTGACACCTGAATAATTCTGGTTTAGGTAAGCCTGAATACCAATTTATCTAGTAATTAGAATCTCCTATCTTTTCCATTCCTGCCAGTTCACCATGGTTCCCTGCTGTGAACTGAATTCCTATTCCTGTAATACCTATATTGAAGAACTACTCTCAGTGTCATAGCAGAAAAATTAGGGACAGCATGTACTGAGAGGTCATTTCAGCTTTGTTGAAGAGAATGACTCAGAGCTCAGGGGGAGGCAGACCAGATAGAGAAAACAGAAGCATCAAAGCAAGACAAATTTTGTTCTGAATGAAGAAAATGAGCTATTTGGGCTTGGAAACCAGTAGCTGACAAGCTATTGACACTTCCCCAAACTGTAAAGTGCACAGTGTTTGAAAATGAAAGATTCTCCAACTCTGGGGAAATGTCATTCTCATAGAACAATTGTTGTAGATAAAGCAAAGATGTAAAGCAAATAATCAGAGAAGAGATGGAGAATATGGAATGGGCCACATACAAATGAATGCAAATTATTTCTGAGAATATGTCCAGTGGAAAGAGGTGTTCACAAAACAGAACATAATTCTGGGAGAAACTGAGAGAATAGGCCAGAAGTCAAGAAGAAGAGCAAAAAGGAGAAAAGCAAAAAACAAAACAAAACAAAACCAAAAAACCAAAAAAAAAAAAAAACCACCAAAATTTAAATCATATGATAATTATCTTTTCCTGTATAAGTAATACTAAACATTCAAAATAAAGTAAGCATTATTGTTGTTCTTGGACAAATATATATATATATATATATATATATATATATATATATATATAAAATTGCAGACTATAGAACCACCAACTGTTAATACATTTCTCATCACAGATGTAAGACTTAGGAGTAAGACAATAATTTTTTCCTTGCTTCTCCAATACTCAAAGGAAAACACACCAAATAAGATTCAGTTTAAAATAAAAGTTGAAAAACTCTCCATCAATGTGAAATATTTGTTAATGTATTCATATGACTGCAATTTGAACCTAAAATAATACACATTCTTTGTTAAGATTTGGATCTAAAATGTCCTCCCAAAGCCTCCTGTTCAGAGGTGGGCCCTAAGTAGAAGGAGCAGGACACTGGGGTGTCACATGGAAGGGCGGGGGCGCATCCCCATTCTCCCTTCTCTGCTTCCCTACTGCCACAAATGAACACTTTTCTTTCACTTTGCTCTTCTGCCACACTTTCTGCCTTGGAGTGAGCTCGCCATAGCAAAATGCACTGAAACTGTGAGTGAAAACAAGCCCCTTTTCCTTTAAGTGTTGAGGGCTGGAAATTTAGCTCGGTGGCCTAAGCGCCTGCCTGGCAAGTGCGAGGTCCTAAGTTTGATCCCGGGACCAAAGAAAGAAAAAAGTATTATCCTTTAAGTGTTGAGTACTTGTTTCAGTAAAGGGAAAGTGACATATATATATATATATATATATATGGGCATTATACAAAAATAACCTGCCTGATAACCTCTGGATATTGCACCATTATGAATAGCCTTCATAATCAATCTATTTTCATAGTCTTTGATCTTTTGGTGGACTTTGCATCAAATATTTGATCATGATACATATGTATATATATTTTTTCCTAATCTCATTTGTGTCTTTAGGAAAATCTATTCTCAAAGTTTTCAGAAACAACTCATAATGGAAATTTATGAGTCTCAAAGGGCCACAGGCCTAGAAGTACATCCCCATTATTCTGTAACCTGTCTCATATATTGGAATCATTCCACAATTTAAGTGGAGATTATGGTAACATAATAGTAGCTATAATTTATGGAGGATGATACTAAGTGCAATTCCCTTATTAATGCATTGAATCCTTACATACTTAGCAGGCGTGTGCTGCTATTCCAGGTCACAGAGATGAAAGCGAAGTGAGCGCAATCCTGAGACGCAGCCGCAAGTAGTCTGTGGTCACAAGTCTTTCCCTCACTAAGCTCTAACTTGACACTATTCTATGTGCCCATTTTATTCTCTGAAGGGAGATCAGTAAGGGTGAATCAGCCGGTATTCTATATAAATAGTCGGGTAAGTCCCAGAGATTGGACAGCCCATTGCAGCCATTAGAAGTAAGTTACAGGCACTGCTAGACAATTTTGTTGATGGTATTGCATGACTACTTGGTAAACAGAATGACAGAAGAGTATAAACTTAAATGGAAATTCTCTTCCTTCTATTTATTTCCTCATTTACAATTGGTTTCATATTGTGATATAAACATTCCTTATTCTTTACAAGTTGCAGTAGCTATTGGCTAAAAGTAAGGCCGTTTTGACTAAATTCTTGTTAAGAGAACATCAACATTCCAATCATGGGGAAATTTTCCTCAGCATAAACATAGTGAAGGCCAAAATTAAAAGTAATAAACAAAAACTTGAGAGAACGGATATCCTTTCCGATTTTCTCTATAATCATCAATTGATGGTCCATTAAATGATTATTTCACACACACACACATATATATATATATATACATATACATATGCATGTATATATGTATATATATATTCAATTATTCCAAGATGAAAGTAATCATTTTCTATTGGAAACATATTCTACTAATAAAAATCAATAATTCAGTCATAACCACAATATTACTAGGAGAGATCTGATTGCACACATGCTTAGCTCCCAGAAAAGATGTTGCAAGATTTTCCTTGAGACTTAATGTTAAAACTGTCTAATACCTAATTTATGTTATGCTCTTTATCGAGATCCTGATACATAAAATTGGGGTTGAAAAAGTCTTTGAGTAAAAGGAAAGAGTAACTGAAAGTCTCAGTTTCTACCTATGGAATCTTTTGTAAAGTACTCAAACTGCCAAATTAAAAAAAGCAAGAAAGCAAGAAAGCAAGAAAAAAAGACAAAGAGTCATCCAGCAGTGAAGAACATCATAGCTACATTCAGATATTTCATTATGGGGACCTGGAGAAAAAAGGCAATTTTGTGCAAAGTAACACCAACTGCAAAAATAAGATCAAGAGTTTGAGTTACAGATAACAAACCTCTCATAAGTGGATTCCAGATGTCAGTCACTGTGACTCTGTCATGGCCAAAGGCCATTAAATACTTTTATAAAGTTAGTGGTGAGCAGTTTTTTATAACTCAAATTAGACACATGAGCTATACTTTATAGCAGTAACAACAGACCAAGCAGTCGTAATATTCCTAGCAATGATAACAGTGGCATTTACTCATGATGCATTTGAAGTTGAAAGTGAATGTGTCAGATCCAAAAATATTATCTTTAATAATGATAATCTTCTCAGATTAGCAAGGAATACTTAATATACAGCCTGGGAAATTACTATGCAAGGTACTTTTTAAATTTCATTGCCCCATGGGCTTTGGAGTACTCTTTCTGTGGCTAAATTTGAGCCTCTGAGTATTGTAAATGATGTGGAGGCCATCCAGTATGTGGTCAGGAAATAACTGAAGCCATTTCTTTTATGATCTGTAAGCATTCATTTCAATGCTTACTTGGGACAATATCTCAGTTTCGGGTGTATATGTATTTTATCAACTGCTACAATGAGTGAACTTTTTTTCTGCTAAGCAATATCTTTATAGTGAATTAACTTTCTTTAAAAGTAGATTCTGAGCCAGTCGTGGTGATGTCTGCCTTTAATCTCATCACTTGTGAGGCGGAGGCAGGAGGATTGTTGTGAGTTCGAGAGCAGCCTGGGCTACAAAGTGAGTTCAAGGCCAGCCTGAACTGCATAGGAAGACCCTGTGTCAAAAAATAGGGCCAGGGATTTAGCTCAGTGGCCTAAGTGCCTGCCTGGCAGGTGCAAGGTTGAGAGTTTGATCCCCAGTACCAAAAAAACAAACAAAAAAAAAGTTCTGAGGTGATATTCTGATCTTGAACTAGTATTTGAGTCCATAATTTGGCTCAGTGAGATATGAATAATGGGAAATAAGTGGCAAACTATGATAAAATTATTGCTAAATAAAATATTTTATGTAAATCATACAATCGTTTAGCAATTATAAACACCTACTTTTATCTTATGGTTTATTTCCATAACTTACTTATGTTCTTAGATTGATAAAGTAAATAACAAATAAGCTACAAATTTAATCCTGTGGCTGCCGGAATGTCTCAACAGACGTTCCTTGAGGTGGAAACGAAAGGTAGATTCATTGTCAACCCAACCTTCACCCCTCCATCACCTTGACCACTCTCCATACAATTAGTGTTTTCAGGTTTCTAAAAAACTTGTTTCCAGATCTCAGATAATTTAGCATAATAGCATCATAAATTTAAGCAGTATGACACGTGGATAATTTAGATATGCTTTTGGGAGTTTTATACTCAGAGGAAGTACTCATTTTGTAGCTGCCCCAACACAAGAATTCCTTGTGCTTCGTATAAGGAATATTGTAGAGTATGTCTGAAGGGCAATACTCATTCTTAGTGTGAACTCTAGATGTGTGCCTGTGACTTTGAATATGCACCACCAAACCTCTGTTACTGGATTCTGAGAAATATACCTCAGTGGGTCAAAGGATAATGCTACAACCCAGAATCAATGGGAAGTATTAGCTACTGGTTGATTTCAATGACTTCTCTTTTAGAAGCAAAAATAGTATCCTCCTAACAAAGTTCAACAATAGCCATTCACATTGCTGAGTGTGGGGAAAAATAATCTATAGGAATAAGAATGTAATGTGGGGATTTTTCATTTAAAACATCAAAAAAAAAAGACTGTTTTTGGATGAATGTGCTGCATAAAAATGTATCTAATAAGAAATTCTAAAGAGCAGTCATATCCAATTTCGGTGCCTAAACCTCAATTTTGAATTGTCAAGCACTTTGGAAACTCACGATTGGTAAGATAATGTATTTGGACTGCATCCAAAGTTGAGGGTCAAAAATAAATTAGCAATTAACCAATGTAAGCATTTTTTCTTGCAAGAAGTGTAGAAAAACTTGATGCTCATATTATTGATGATTGTTGAAACAGGTTTATTTTAATGAGAAGGTAATATGGTATATGTACTGGAATCAAATTGGCATTTTTATTGTTTTAGTTTATTAGTACATACATATAGCACATAATAGTTACTTTCTTTCTTCTTTTTCCTTTCCCCTGGTACTGGAAATCAAACTCAGGATGTTGCATTTGCCAAGGAGGCGCTGTGCCCCTGAGCTACTTCCCCAGCCCCATAGTATTACTTTCCTTACGTGGAATTGGTGCATCTAAATAAGGCTTCTAAACTCCTTCTTTCATCCCCTTTACTTTCCCTGCTCCCCCTTCCCCCATTTCTTGATGCCCTTCTTTGTTTGTTTGTCTGCTTTGTTTTTGGTGCATGTTTTCAGTACATGTTTACATTCTTTGTGTGGATTTGGCACATGTATATACCACATGCAAATCTCTTTTCTTTATGCCCATCCTTCCTCTCTGTCCCCTCTCCCTCGATCTCGATTTCCTTCCCCTCTAGGACCAATCTATTTTCTTTCTTCTTATTATCCATCATTTATTTTGTTCTTTATCTTTATTGTAGTTTTGGCATATAAGAGAAACAATATGCTACTAAAGCTTGTGTGTCTGATTTATTTCACTTAACACTATAGTCAGAAAGTGAATTAAACATCATACCACAGTGATATCTGCGCACCCATGTTTATAGCAACCCAATTTGTAATAGCCAGATCTTGGAAACAACCCAAGTGCCCATCAA
>RJWM01021103.1:24187-36053 GCA_004363535.1 Dasyprocta punctata | reverse complement strand
GTACTCTAAGGGGAAAAGAAGGAAGGAAGAGAAAAGGAAAAAGACATAAATTTATAAATATTCATAAATAAGACAGTTAAAAAAAACCGTATTGCTAAATACAATAGCTATTGAAAAAGAAAAGTTAATATACCTGAATTGATGAATCTTACATGTCTATATCTGTCAATATCCCCAACCCCTAGGAAGGTAATGATATACAATATTGTAACTACTGCCCAACTTCAACCACCTCAGTGTGTAAACCTACAATGTTATCATATCAGATCTGTTGTTGTTGTTTGTCTGTCTTTTTTGACTTCTATTTCTAGCTTCTGTATCTATTTTCTCTTAAATAAAAAAAATAAAATAAAATAAAATTGTACTTTTAAGAAAAACTGCAACTTCAGAGCATAAAGTTACCCAAGATCAGAATGTCTTTTTCCTTTCTAGGAGCTCACTCTAAGAAGAAGAAGAAGGAGGAAGAGGAGGAAGAGGAGGAGGAGGAGCTAAAGGAGGAGGAAGAGGGGGAGGAGGAGGAGGAGGAGGAGGAGGAGGAGGAAATAAACCCCCAAGGCTCTTAAAGGTACAAGAGGCCCGTACACAGGGCCTCTGCTTTTTCATCTACAGATTGAGCCTGTGCATTTCCTCTGTGGACGTCCATCCTAACTCCAAACACATGCAAGTGGTTTGCACACTAACTTAGCCCATGAAGTGGTAGCCTGACAGTAGGAGCACACACCTTAGACCACCCATCTTGAGGGTGCCCCAAGACTAATATGGAGAGTACATTTTGGATTATTGGTTTGCTTTCCTCCACTCAACCCAACCTGAGCAACCCCCTAGGGCTGACCCCTGCCCCTACCCCTGTCCTGAGACTTAGCAGAGATTAGTACAGAGAGGCAGAGAGAAGAAATGCAGAGACCCCCTCAGCCCACTCTAAAAAATTACAAAACTCCAAACCAAGACACATGTGCACCAACAACCAGCAGGAACCTTTCTTTCACAGAGCTCTTCGAAGGTTCATGTGTAGGGACTGTCTCTCACACATCCAATTACAGCAGAGTGAGCTATGGGAAAGAACTTGCACAATAGACACAGCTGACATGACTCAGCACCCTGTCAGTCATGTTGTCAGTCTGCTTGGAAGACCTCAGGAAAGTGCTCCAGAACTGAGGCAGCAATTGTAAGCCCCTCATCTTGAGGGACATGGTGGCCCAAATCTATAATCCTGTGCTCAGAGGCAGAGGCAGAGGAGGGAAGAGGCCAGCGTGAGCTATACAGTGAGTTCAGGAGAGCCCGAAACACATAGGGAGATCCTGTCATAAACAATCAGTCAACTGTCTTGGTTACTTGTCACTCGTTGCCAAGACAAAATACCTGACGCCCAAAATTAGGGAAGGAAGGGTTTATTCTTATAGTGTCTTGGGAGTTTCAGTCCATAAGTTGGCTCCAAGATAGTGTGGCACAACGGGGCTACAGTTCATGGCGGCTGCAAGCCACAAGGCACGCTGGCAAGAGAAAGAAGCGGAAGCGGAAGTGAACAAGAGGAAGACCCGCCCTCCCTTACACTGTATGTGGGCTCCACCACTGGGTGGGCACAGCACTCACACTGCCAGACAACAAACCAATAACAAACCAATAACTCAGCCCCATCAAAGTATGTGAGGACTTGGGGGGACATAGCATACCCCATACATTCCACCCCTGGACCCCCAAGGACTCATGTACATTCTTATTACAAAAGACATTTAGTCCATCTCTAAGAGTTGCCAAAGTCCTAACAGTTTTAGCATTGCTGAAAAGTCCAAGTCCCAAATCTCTTTCAAGATCTATGGCAAACTCTTAACTGTAACCCCCTGTACAAATGAAAACCAAGTTAAGCACTTCCAACATATAAAGGCGCAAGGTAAACATTATCATTCCAAAAGTTACAAACAGGGGAATTGGAACCACAGCAAGTCCAAAATCCAGCAGGGCAAACATTAAGTCCTGGAGTTCTCTGCTCAGCATCTGAAATAATCTGGTTACAAGCTCCAACAGGCTTGCGTGACTCCACCCCTGCGGCACTTTTAGGGGTTTTAACTTCCAAACCCTTCCCTGGATGATCCATGTTCCTTGGCTCCACCCTTACATCTTTACACATTGCTCTCTGCAGGCGAGGTGGAAGCTGCCTTAGCCTTTTCTTGTACTTAAAACCAGCGCCACGTGGATGCTGCCAAGGTCCACTGCGGACTGGAGTAGCAGCCAGGCTTTCCTCTCTCTTGGCTGTAGGGGTTGACTGCCTGGATCGCTGAGCTCTCTGAACCTGATTGTGAGGAACAGCTTCTCTATGCCGCCATTCTGGAATCTGGCGTGGCCACTGCCATTCTGGAATCTGGCGTGGCCGCTGCCATTTTGGGACATGGCGTGGCCTCTGTCGCCACTCTGGGACAAGGCACTCTGTGGCTTTTTGTCGCCACTCCAGTACAGGGCACTCTGTGGCTTTTTTCTCCGAGTGAACTCTTTTGCTTTTGAAGGCCTGAGGCTGCAAAGGGTGGAGGCCCGCTTCCCGGGATGCCCCCAGGCCATCTTTTTTATTCTTTTGTTCCTTCTCAGCAATCAAGGTCTCAGCTCCATCTTTAAAGTCCACAGCTTCCTGGCCAAACTCACAAGGTTTTAAGTCACTATGCCGGGCTCCTTGCTCTTTATCTACAACATAAATCTGGCTAAGAGCCCCCAACAAAAGCCAGGCCACCATTTCAACGTTTGGCTGCCTCATAATTTCACTCTGTAGAGAAATTAATCCTTTGCCCTTAATCTCAGTCTCAGGCAAAGTCTCCGGGCATGGGCAGAATGTAGACAAACTTACTGCCAAACCATAACACACATCGTGTGGAGTCCAACACCCAATGTCGTTCTTCTTCCCAGCAGAAATCTCCCGAGCCTGGTCTTTACTGGCAGGCTTTCTATCAGCCTTCTGGTCTCCTGAGCTCTGACCAGAATCTCCCATACAAAACAGCCTAAGCTGGTCCAGCTCTATGCATGTAGACGCCATCTCTGAACCTTTCCAAACTTTCCCCGCAAGCCACTTCCAAAGGCTCTCAAACCACATGGTCAGGAATAGTCACAGCAACAACCCCACTCCTGGTACCAAATTCTGTCTTGGTTACTTTTCTCCCGTTGTCGAGACAAAATACCTGATGCCCAAAATTAGGGAAGGAAAGGTTTATTCTTACAGCTTCTTGGGAGTTTCAGTCCATAAGTTGGCTCCAAGATAGCATGGCATGACGGGGCTACAGTTCATGGTGGCTGCAAGCCACAAGGTGCACTGGTAAGAGAGAGAGAAGCAGAAGTGGAAGTGAACAAGAGGAAGACCCACCCTCCCTTACACTGTATGTCGGCTCCACCACTGGGTGGGCACAGCACTCATACTGCCAAACAACAAACCAATAACAAACCAATAACTCAGCCCCATCAAAAGTATGTGAGGACTTGGGGGGACATAGCATACCCCATACACCAACCAACCAACCAACCAACAAGCAAACTGACCTCTACATTTTATGCCCTCAGCCTTTGTACCATTCTCCTTTCACAGGCTTGAGCTACCCAGTCTGAGCAGACTGTCACCTTCACAGTCTTGGCTACTTTTCCCTACTGTCACCTGCCACATTCAAGTCTTTGTTCATACCACAGGAACCTAGGAATCTGTTCTAGACCCCATCACCAAGGGTAACAAGACCACAAATAATCTGCAACTTCAGACCATTAGGCACTTGTCTCTCAAGGACCACACTCCCATCTGAGTGTGACTTCTGTCATTCTGCCCAGAAAGCCCTTCCAGGGTCTCCTTCTGATGCTTCCTAGGATTCTTCTCTGTGACAATTCAGTGAAGGGCAGCCTCTACCAGGGGTTAGAGGAGTTGAGACCAGAGGCATAGCTGGGGCGAGGGAGATCCTCCATGGCATGCTTTGGGCTGCATTATTGGCTGAAAGGAAAATTAGAGTCATAATTTACTCCATTTTAGCACTGGTAAGATTTGAGTACATCAAAATAAAAATGTTATATCTGTAGTTTATTATATTAAAATGTTGCCTCATTTCATATCAAATGTACCCTTTGCAACATTTGTAACATTTTGTAAATACTTATTTAAAAATATTATTAGTATGATTATTAGTATTTCATTTACTCATATCAGTTAACTATTATCATAATTTATTGTGAACTATAATAAATTATAATAATTTATGGTTCTTTTGAACTCTATTTGATGCTAAACTAGGCTTTTCTGTGTGCTCCTGAAAGCAGCAGCATCTCCAGTTGCTGACTTCTTGCACAGGGACTGTACGGAGTGGTTTCCTCCTGTGTCTCCACCCCTGCAGCCTCTCAGTGCAACTGTGCACAAACATCCTGTGCAAGCAGTAACACAGTAGCGACACTGCCAGGGTCAACTGCTGTGCTGACCAATGAACTGCCTGGGGCAGAGGCAGCATTTTTACCCCTGGTTCTGGTTCCGTAAACATATTCCTCCAGCTGTAAGGTACTGTGAAAATTTTCACAACATAATTATATCAAACTATATATTTAATGTAATGAATAAATCTATGCAAAAATTAATTTAGGTCATGTTAAATTTCTACTTTTAGTAACATTGTAAATTATTGTATTTTTATTTAATAATAGATAATTATAAAGAAAACTGTCTACATTTTTCTCTGTATGTCATCTTCATTTTCTATTGAAATAGGCTCACATATTCCGGTCTGTTGGAGGGCTGTGAATCGAAGGCCCCAGCCGCAGGAACTCAGCTACCCGTGGACTAAGCTGTTCAGAGCCTCTCCAAGGGACCTCCTCAGACCTGTCCAGGGACAACATGACTTTCTGATTTCTCCAAACCAGAAATCTTGTAATTTCTTATAAGCATTAGATTACAGATGGTTTGAAAAACAGATTTCTTGAAAGATTAGGCCAAATGAAGAAAAAAAGCCCTTTACTTGAATTTGTTACATAGCTCTTCAAATTATTTTCATTTGTTCATCCTGTTTTTTTTTTTTCCTTCCTTCCTTCTTTCTTAAGGAGGGGGAACTGAATCCAGAGGCTCATACATGCTAGACAAATGCTACACCATTAGCCACACCCCAGGCCCTTCAAGGGTTTTTTGTTGTTGTTCTACACCATTTCTTTGCCTAATCCATGAAATAAACTTTTATCCTGAGGATATTGTCACCTGAATGTACCAGAAGAACCAAAAGACTTCTGTGGAGCAGAAAGTTTCAAAATTCTTTTAGAGAAGTATTTTTTTACTGTCACAAAGTTAACAATGAACAGTCTAGTTATTCCAAGCCCACTAATTCCTTTCTCTTAAACTATTTTCACCAAAATTAAAGCAATTATTATTATTATTATTATTATTATTTGGTACCCAGAATCAAACTCACAACCTCGTGCTTGCCAGGCATGCACTGTGTCACTGAGCTATATCCCTGGACCAAAGAAATTATTATTTCTTCTTCTTTTAATAAGGTTTCATTCAGAGTAATACAGAAATTTTAGCCTGGGAACCAGCTCATAAGGACAAGGAGATTACTTATAGTATGTTTTTTATGACCTGTTCTAATTTACTCCCATCTGACCTAGGACTAGGTTATAACTAAAGGAAAACCACACATTTAGATATTTTGTAAATAAGCATTCTTCACAAATGAGTCCCTAGCAGTTTATGTACTTTGTTAAGTAAGCTTGATGAAGTTCCAGCTTTTTGTTCTTCAGTAAGCTTTGGGTACCTCATTACAAGAATGGTTTGGTTGAAGCTTATGACAGTATAGAGGAACTGAAAGTCTACTGATCCAAATTCAAGGGAGAAATCTCAGGTTCAACCATGAACGCTTCCTGTTAAGGGCACACACCAGGAGTTACCAAGGTTCTTAGCTTCTGGCCAATTTGGGAAGGGTCTTGAAAATATTTAGTGAATTTATGTCTTGATTAGTTGGAGTCTATTTCTACATTCATCTTGCTTAATCACAAACCAGTAATTTCACCAATAAAAACCATTTCTAATACTCACTATACCAGTTGGTAATGAGCCATTGATTTGAGATACAGTTAACCCAAAGTGAGCAGAGACCCCTTAAACAGTGGCTTTTGTGAAAGAACTAACTCTAAGAAATGTGCTAGTTAGATAGGAGATAGGCTGTGGCAAACTAACTGGAGAAATAAGCAGAGCCTGTTAATTGCAAGATCCCAGGACAGCACCAGTTAATTCTCGGGGCCCTGCATGGAGAACACCCTGGGCTCTGTGAAAGGGACAGAGGCCAGGAAGAGCCCTGTGGTGACTCCCTGTGGTCATCTCCACTATGTCTTCCTGACTAAATCAGGCTTTGTTTTTCTTCAATCGGGTTGTATTCATGCATTTTAGGTATACATGACGATCACACTCATTACAGAGAATTCACACCTGTGCATGATGTAACACACTTCACTTTTATCTTTGCTCCTCTGTCCTCTCCTCCTATGTTCAACTGAAGCTCACTCTGCACAGCCAGTTCCCCCTTATCTTTTCCAAACCCACTTTCAGCATTCTTTTGGATGTGTCTTTGATTCCTCACTCAAAGTGAGAAGACCTGGGATGTGTTTAATTGGTGAGCTGTTTCTGAAGGAAGGTGTAGTTTTCTTGTAAGCTCATGGGGACAAAGGTGCCCCTGTCTGTCAGCTGGCTTTCTATTCTGCTGTCATCCATGTCTTGCAGGGGCTGTGGCAAGGCCTTCAGGGCAAAGAAGGATGGAAGACCAGGCCAGTGAGTGAGTTCCTAGGCGTGGTCACTGCTTTTGCCCACGAGCACCTGCAGCAGGCCTGGCCTCAGGCAACTTGGTCAGCACCGCTTGGGTTCCCCGTGGGCCTGCACCCCTGGGGAACACTTCTTTCTCATAGCTTTTAGTCATTTTCTTGCTCCTTTTCTGACCACCCTCCACCCCAGGCTTCTGGCTATTCATGTTACATTTGTTTAGTTGTTGGTCCATGTAACTCGAGGTGTTCTTACATGGGAGAGGGAAATCTGTCCCTTTAAGCCTCTGTCCACTCCTCCTGTGCCCCCTGCCAGCCAGCAGCCCAGCAGCCCTAGCTGACTCCTCTCCTCTGAGTCCTAAAGCCAGCTGAAATCTGTCACTTATTGGAGTAGTTTTCTAATATCAGTTTGCTCTTCTTTTTACTCAGTCTTGCTTTCATTGTGGTAATTGTGGCTTTCAGTTTCTGCTGCTGCCTGAAAGGATCATAACCTGTATTTGCTTACTGAATTTTAATAGTGCCTGACTTTTATTTCGAGATTTTGTTACCAGATGTGTATGCTGTGTGTGCAGCTTGGTGCAGTGAGTTGAGTTTCCTCTAGAATTTGATTGACAAAGGAGCATCCAGCCATTCAGGCATCCCAGTTCTGGGATCTTCAACTGAAGACGCGTTGTGTTTATGGGGGGTGGGGATTCAATTGGTCTGAGAAGTAGCACCAGTTCTTACTCAAGGCTGGAGACATTCAGCCTCAAAGAATTTGACTCTACTGGGGAAGAGCCTGATGTGAGAGGGCAGGCTATCAGGAGAAGCCCTGTCAGGTCCCCACTAATGGGAACTGACCCAGAGGGAGACCTGCTAGGCTCCAAGGAATTCAGCCTTACCATATCATGCCCCTGGGCTGAAACGCTCAGGCTACCAGGAGATCCCTTGTCAGGACCTCTGCTCAAACGTCTCTTTTTTTGTGACAAGGTCTCACTGTGTAGCCTGGGCTGGCTTTGAACTCAATATGCAGCCCAAGTTAGTCTTAAATTCATAGCAATTTTCTAGCCTTAGCCTAGTAGGAGCTGGATTTATAGGTGTGCACCATCACACCTGGTTTTCAAATGTCTTCTTAACTAGTGGAAGGAGTTCCACACTAAGACTCTTCAAAGGGATCATTTTATATTCCTGTGTAATAAAAAGTGGCACATGTACTCACTTGGGGGAAAACTAGGTGTGCCACTCTTTGTCAGCCTGAAATATAATGCCATATTTCAATGGTATCTTCACTGTAAGGAGAAAAAACAATGGTCAGAGGTGCCCTATCGTCAAGCTTTTATGGTCCTTTCCTAGAGTCCTGATCTGTGTCCAAGAAGCCACCATCCCTCAGTAGCTGATGCAGCTGAGGACTCCCTCCTGTCAGCTCCGCCTTCTAACAGGCTACCTTCTCAACAACCTGCTCAGTCAGCACCTCAGGAGAAAAAGGCCAGCTCCTGAGTCCACCTCCTGCTAGGTCTAGATCTACTTATCACAGGGTCTTAGACTCAGGAAATGCCAAGAAGTGGCAAACAATCCGTGTCCTAGTTCCTTTTACACTTATGAGTATTCAGCAGTGCAAGGAAGATTTGAGTAGATTCTCTGAGCATTCTGAAATGTCTGTTGATGGTTTCCTTACTCTAGCAATGGCTTTTGAGTTCACCCAGAGAAATGCCCAGTTCATCCTCATGTCTCATTGCACAGCAGGAGAAAGATAAAGGATTATAAAGGCTGCAGAGCCTTTGCAGTTTCATTCTCTAATAACCAGCCAACTGCTGCATTATTTGGGTCCCAGGAGGGGCCCAAGTGGGATCATAACACAGAGGGTAGAGAAGTCAAATGAAAGTTATACAACAAGGACATTTTAGCTGGTATACATCAAGGGATCCTCAAACCTATGAACCACGATAAGCTCAGGGACCCAGTGAGACCCCAGTTGATTTTCAGCTTCAGCTTGAAGAGGCCTTCTGTGGGAAGAGATTTGTCTTAAATTAATGTTACCTCTTGTAATGCCAGGGCCTTTGTGCTTTGCTAGGCCACGTGATTGTTTGTTCTGGAGGAAGTCCTGCTAAAGCATGGTGTACAAGGAAATGAAAGTAGCACCTTAGTCCCAGCGGAATGCTGCTGGGATTGCATGAAGTGCTTTGCTAAGATGTGTCCAAAAGAATGGTAAACATGAAGGCCAGACATAGACAAAGATGGCCCCTGGGATAGTAAAACAATTAAGTTCTCACTTATTTATACTTTGCCCCTCTAATTTCCTGCTTCTGCTTTCTGTAAAGAAAAGACTTTAATAAATAACCAGAGAAAACTATAATGGAGCCTTCAGTCCTAGAGAGTGCCCCCCACCCCGCCCAGTTCCAGTTTTCTTTTTATCTGCTCCACCTCATTTTCAGGACCTTTCACCTCATAAAAACCAACAGCTCTCCATAAATACACTAATTTAGGCTCTGAGTCTAGAGGAGGTCAGGTTATCCTAAGGCAACTCTTCATCACTCAGTCAGCTCCACATAGTAGGAAAAAGCTCCAAAAACTCCAACTAGGCCTGTAAACTGAAATAAGCCAATTGGCCAGTGAAGCTTATTTGGTGTTCAATAACTGTGATAAAGTAGGGGACAAATAAAAATAAGGAAAGAAGATAGACTAAAGCCATGGTCACCCTATTTGATACAGCTCATACAAAGCCTGCAGCTCTAAGGGAATCTGAGGTAATCCAGAGCGATAAAAGCAAATCAGAGTGCTTCAAGTGTAAGCGAACAGGGCTCGGGGCAAAGGAATCCCCTCACCAGACCTGTCAGAATGTGGGAGACACTTGGCACTGGAAGAGAGACTGTCCTCATTCCCAGAGAAGGGTGAGGTCATCCCTCACAATGGTAACCAGGGAAGACGGCCTGGGCAGTGAGTGGTTTGATGGTTTCTGAGGCAGCCTACAAGGCTCCTGCACAAGAGTACCACAGAGAATTCACAAGAGACTTGGATAATTCTAGATGTAGTAAACAATCAAATTATACTTTTCTGTGATACAGGTACCACTTACACAGTTCTGAATGAGCTTTCATCTCTTTCTAAAGTTATTATGGACATAGAGGGAGTGAACCAGATGGCTTTCTTTACCCCACCCTGAACTGCCATTTGGAAGATTTCCTTTTGGAAGCTGCCTTTATGGTGATACTGGGGTGTCCCATAAAAATGGCTAGAAAAGACATAGTCTTTCTACACAGGGTCACTTTGATGTGTTCAAACACTGGTGACCCATGTCATGGTTGCTAGGGTAACAACCAGCCTGACCCTATGGAACATGATATCTTTGCTGAAAGTTGATCCTCAAGCAGGGCATGATAGTACTCAAGGGAGGGCCATCAAGGCCACTCCAGAATTTATTCAGCTAAAAATCCTAATCTATATTTATATAAAAGGCAATATTTCTTTTATTAAAAAAAATAGGTTGGAGTTGAAGCCCATTATTGATACATTTTTAGCTGTAGGATCACTGTTGCCATGCTGGTCCCTGTGCAGTACTTAAGCCATCAGTATAATATTGCCTCATTAACCACTGCTTTTGCCACTAAGATGCAGGAAATAGATAGATGGATCCACCTCTCCAGTGTAAAGCCCAGGTTGCCTGAGACACCAGGAGACAAAAAAGAGGGGCTTCAAACTTTGTGTACCTTTGAACCAGAAAACAACCTCAAGTTTATTTTTAGAAAGAAAAACACCAATCACTCTGGTGAACCAGATAAGTAAAATGGTTTGCTTTCTCTCAGTAAATTGTGTAAGTAGCCTCTCTACTGTCTTGTTGACTACACTTAAGGTCTCTGTTTCGAGTTATAAGATGACATGTTTGTTTGTTTTTACCTTGAAGTTAATCATATCTTTCTCCTCTCATCAATATCCAAAGAACTTGACAGACAGCTTAGACAAATTTGCTCACAGATCACCTTCCTTGAAGACCAGATAGACTCTCTAGTAGTAGAGTCATGGGTGACCTAGACAAATATCTGTAATTGGGAGTCTTGGTTACCGTCTTGGACATGGCCTTTATTAATGCATACCATAGCCTTAATGCTTAGATCTTACATGTTTAATCTCTTAGTCAAATTTGTTTCTTCTTATTTGACAGCCAGCAAACTACTGGTGATGGCCATAACTCAAGATCAGAACCTGCTTCCATGTCCATGGTTCATCAGGGAATCTTCAGAGAAAGAGTTCAGCTCCTTTAATCTCCTAATATTGGGACAGTTATAATGTGAAAGCACATTCATGAGATGGTAAATTTATAGATATTTCATGATCAGTTAGAGGCCTCTGACTGAGTTGCTGTTCTGCTGTTTCTGCTAAATTTAATTGACCCTGACAGTGTCCTCAGCCCAGTTATAGATGAGCACTAAGTCAGAGTCATTGTACCTTAAGGCACCCTGGGCTGATCCGTGTTCATTCAGTAAAGGCCCTCTTTCCAGAACATTTCTATGTTATGGTAACGCCCTTAACTGTGCTCATTCTATAAGAGTCCCCTCCCCTGGTTCCTGCAGTGTTTCTATTGTTTCAGGACTAGCCTGTCTGTCAATATATGATTCAATCTATGTAAACAATCATGTAATGTTTGGTCACTTGCTTTGTACCTCCCACTTCTGATTCTTTTTTTTTTTTTGAATGTTTAAATCTTAAAAATTTATTACAGTAAGAGTGACATTGCTATTTTATTTATTTTAACAAACAAAACAGAAAAAAGGGTAGAAATGATACAGCATTTCAAAAAAAGGAAGAAATCAATACTAATATATTACATATTGTTATCTTAAAAATAGTTGTTCAAGTTACAAGATCTAGGCATAAAAGTGATCAGACAATCAAACAATGACAACACAAACTATTCATTTTGGTGAACTAACAGAGAATTAGTAGTATAGTTATCTATCTTGCACACATATACATTCATGCAGTTATATGTGCATACTTACATACATATAATCTTTTCCTTTCTTCCATGTCTCCTTTCCCCTATCCCAGCTGTTCTTTAATTTTGAGCACCTTCTTTCCCTTTCATTATTACAATATCTATTGTACATTTTGGATCTTATTACTTTCAGTTCTTTCTTTTTTTTTTTTT
>RJWM01021103.1:0-24087 GCA_004363535.1 Dasyprocta punctata | reverse complement strand
CCTCCAGAGTGCTGGGATTAAAGGCGTGTGCCACCATGCCCGGCTCAATTCTTTATTATTATTATTATTATTTATTTTTTACACTAGGGAGACAATACAATATTTATAAATGTGAGTCTGATTTATTTCACTTAAGAGTATATTATCAAATTGTCTCCATTTACCTATAAAAGCCTCAAGATCATCATTTTTTATAGCAAAGTAATACTCCATTGTATAAAAATACCACATCTTTTTCATCCATTTTGTGGTTGATGGGCATTTTGGTTGTTTCCAACATTTAGTTATTACAAATTGTGTTGCTGTAAACACGGGTGCACATATATCACTGTGACATGACACTTTCAATTTTTCTGAGAAAATACCCAGAAGGGGAACAGTTGGATTGAACAGGACTTCCAATCTTAGTGTTTTGAGCAATCTCCATACTACAGTGGTTTCTACAGTGGACACACCAATCTAAACTCCCACCAACAGAGGGGAAGAGTACCTTTTCCCCCACTGCCCCACCAATATTTGTTATTGGTTGATTTCTTGATAGTAGCCATTCTTTCTGGAGATGAAAGCTCAATGTTGTTTTAATTTGCATTTCTCAAGTGATTTTGAGCATTTTTTTCATGATCAGATGGCTTCAGAGGTCTCCCCCACTTCTAATTTTATATAGACTAAACTCTTTCCTGATTCAAGGCAGTTGCATGGAAAGAATTATTCCTGCAACAGTCCACTGGAGTGAAATTCAACAGTCTGCTGGTGTAAAGATTAAGTGCTGCCTTCTTATCTCCTTGGTGCAAAGAGTCTTCCTTTTGGTTTGGTTTGGTTTGGCTTGGCTTGGCTTGGGAAATTTCCCACATTTCATCAGTCAGGGCAAGGGTTCCTTGGTCTCTGCGTAGGTAGAGTCAACACCTCTATTTAGCTGGAAGTAGCTACAGAAGATGAAATTTCTTCCTTCAACCCTCCACAAAGATTTTTGCAGACCAGGACTCTCAGGGGGAAATAATACATACAGAAACAAAGGAGCTGAGCAAGTCACTCCCTTCCTACTGATACAGGGGAATGAAACTCCCAACCTACTATACGTCCAATATGAGTTAGTGTTCTCTAAAATAGAAGAATGAATTTCAGGAATAGCAGAGGTTAAGAGCAGAATATATTTATTGAGAGAAAGAAAGCTTCTGTCTGAGAGAAAGACAGAAGGGGTCTTAGTGGATTGCCAAAGACTCTGTCTTTTCTAGGGACTTTTGTAGAGTAAAACCACCAAGCAAGGCAGGTCTAAGGTAGGGAAAACATGAAACTTGCAAGGCAGGTGGGCATGAGGTGGAACAACCAATAAGGTTGATTGTACAGATAAAATTGATTAAATTGGATTTGCAGACTGTGGAGGAAGAGAACAAGAAGTCACCAAGAAGCAAGCCCTCCCTGCAAATTGGCACCATGCATGGGCCACTGTGGGGAGAGCCAAATGCCATCCTCTTCTGGTGCGCTGGCTGGGAGACAAGAAGAGACAACTCCCTTTCCCGTACTGTAAGTGATCAGCTGGAGAAACACAGGCTGCGATGATAGCTATTGAAGTAAAATACAGTTTAATGCTTGTAGTGTTTAGTGTTTCACTGACTTTGCAGGAGTCTGATCATCTATTCGGAGGATAACAATACACAATGTAGCATCTATGGGGCATCTCTTTCTGAAGGTGGTAGCCACTGTTAATTCCCTATCATCTTGTTTTGAAGTCCTGTATCATTTTCATTGTTTTGTTGGGTTGAGTTTATTCTGTTCTGTTTGATTTTATTACATCTGATGGCATGGGCACCTGTTTCAAAAATAACAAGATATATTATGGTAGCCATTTTGGATTTACTCTTATCTTGTTTTGAAGCTCTTTGTTGCATCCATTGTTTTGTTTTTATTAGTTCTATTCTATTCTATTTTATTTGATTTTTACTGTCTGAAGTTATCTGCAGCTATATTGACCACAACAAGAGGCATTATGGTAACCATTGTTGATTTCCTGTTGTTTTGAAATCCTGTGTCACTTACACTGGTTTGTTTTGATTGACTTTGTTGTGTTTTATTTTGCTTGGTTTTATTTTGTTTAAAATAAAAATAAAAAATAAAATTGATTAAATTGGGACAAATGGGGAAGTGAATCACATAGCAAGTGGGCATGCATAAAGAGCAGTGACTCTTCTTGTTTGGGGTTGGGATGGTGACTTCTGGCTTCCTCAGGGTGATAGAGACCTAGTTATAATACCAATTGCTGATGTTTATCCCTTGGAAGTATGTGGGTACATTTGCTTTATCTTTTGTCTTGAGGTCTGGCCCAAAGTGGAGGTGTCTGTCTCCCCCACAGTTACAAGGTATCTGACCTTCTGCACTGGCTTAGCTCTGTCTTCCAATATTTCTATCTATCTCAGTTGCCTGTAACAGTACCATTTAATTCTAAACAGCACTCAGTGGTTATTACTACTTCCATTATCCCAAGAGCAGTATAAAGTAATACAACAAAAGCCTAGAAGACTGCCGTGCCCCAGCTGCAAAGCACTGACAGCAAGTGAGATTTGTAGGAGGCACCGAAAAGCAGACGTGTCTACCCCTTAAATTCTGAAAGACAGAGCTATTGGGTCTTTGCCCTTTTTGTTCTGCTGTTGCTACCTTTCACATGATCTTTAATAATGCAGCCACTTACTACTTACTACTAAGTGTATATTTAGCAATTCTTTCTTTGTCATATAAAAGAACCTGGACCATTATTCACCCATTCAACTGTAAACAAGTACCTTAGCTTTGTATTTGCCATCCATATAAAATTAAATATCTCATTTTGTATATTTGCATACTCAATTGTATATAATATGCATAAATTCATACACCACATTTACCAATTGTGAGTGTTTTTTTCTTCTCCAGAATTCTCCCTTCACACATCCAAATTGTATTCATTTTAGAGTTTTTTTCCTTTGTGTACTTAGCAGTGATCACATTGAAAGATGACTGTCATTAGAATCTTGTATAAAAATACTGCTGGTGTTGGGGCACAATTATAATGTAGGAACACTTATAAAATAGCAAACTTATAGATATTTCATAATCAATTGGAAGTCTCTGATCAAGTTTCTGTTCTTCTGTTCTGCTGAATTCAATTGATCTTGATAGTGTCTACATCCCAGCTGCATACCTCTGATGAGCAGAGTAATTGCCCATACTTTAAAGCACCCTGGGCTAATTCAAGGACCCCCTATATTATGGTAGTGCCTAACTGTGCTCACTCAGTAATGGCCCCCTCCCCTTGTTTCTGGAACTTTTCTATATTATGATAAACAATTCCTTTGTTTTAAAACTAGCCTGCTTGTCAATATATGACTTAATGTACGTAATGTTTTATCACTTGTTTTGTACCTCCCACTTCTAAATTCTATATAAACTAAACTGTTTTGTTAATTCAAGTCTGTTGCCTTTGAGGAATTATTCCACAATAGTCCACTGGAATGAAGATCCAGCAGTCCACTGGTGTAAAAATTAAATGCTGCCTTCTTGTCTCCTTGGTGCAAGGAGTCTTCCTTTCAGTTTGGTTTGGTTTGGTTTGGCTTGGCTTGGCTTGGGAATTTTCCTATAACATTGGCAAGACAGCAGAAAAACAAAGGAAGAAATTTTGTGACTGAGAAAGAGATATTTTATGTGCAGGAGCTACAGTAGGCACTAAAATTTGGGGAATTAATTCTTCACCTTTGAAGAAATGTCATAAAGTGTATGAAGCATTAGGGGGCCTAGCACTTTTGGATACCTCTCCTATGTGTTATTTTTAGGGAAATCTGAAGCAGACATTTTCAAATGAGAAAAGGAGAAAAATATCTTTTAAAATCTCTGTTCTCTTTTGAAATCCTTTTGAATACCCAAGAACAGAAATCTCGGGCAGAGAGGCAATGCTCAACTGTGCATTGCTGGTAACTGTTGACAGGCCTGATTATACCACTGATTCTAACAGTGACACCAGCTTATTTTCTGCTCAATTTTCTGTTCTAAGTTTAGAACTGAAGTTTTGTATCATTAAACAGTTTGAAGCAGTTCTAAGGAAACCTCTCAGGCAAGGCAATTAAATTGGTTATTAGAAAGTCATTCTGTGAAAATTAAGTGAGAGAGTCTATGTGCCTGCAGGGACAGGTGCAAAAGGGCAGTTGTAGAGATTCCAGCCCCAGTAGCCCCTATGTTTTGCTCCTTTCCCAACAGCTACCCAGGAAATAAGCTTTCAAAAGTTCCCAAGGATGTTCAATGTCAAATGTATGATCAATTACTGTTAAAATTCACATGTAATTCGTCATTTCGTCTGCCTCCTCAGACAGCACTAACTCCACAACAGTTAATGTTTGTCTCATTAACTAGTGAAAGAACACCACGCAGCATTTTACTTCTACAAACATTTAATAAACAGATAAAATAATAGTATGTGATGTAGTTACTAGAATTCTTGGCAAACAGCTCTTACTTAAAAATATTAGCTGTCATAAAAATTTTATTAGCTGTCACTTAAAAATTTTAGCCTGGGAGTAATACCTGTGGAGGTTCAATTACCTTCTTTTCATCTGAAAATTGCTTTTTTCTCCATCCTGAAAGCAGCTGCAGTGGAGACAGCAGGTCTAACGGGCATCTCCACTTAAACCTGTGAGAATGGCTTGCAATGCCCCCCCTACACATGCAGTGAGAAGACACATCTGAGATTATCCATACTGAAGACAGCCTTTAAATGTGACCCATTGTGGCTTGTAAGGTGCCTCATTTCTTTGTATCTGTACTCTGCTCTTTAATGTGACCTATATCTATTTTTTTTTTTGTTTGTTTGCAGCACCGGGAATCGAACTCACAGGCTCACACCTGCCAGACAGGTGCTTAAGCTGCTGAGCCAAACTCCCGGCCCTCCTATATCTATTTCAAATAAACCATTCTCATACCTCTTTCACTGCCAGGTCCAGAAAATTCTTTTTATGTGACAGGAGTCAGTGAACCTGCGTGTATATGTGAAAGGGTTGGGTTGAGTTCCTTATTTCAGTCTCAGGGACCCTCAGACCTACCAGTGATATCCTGGGTGGACTCAATGTTAAACCCCTTTAATTGACAGTTGTATTCACAGGCATTGTTCCCATAGCAAAAAATAATTAACAGTGACTCCTTTCACTGTTAGAAATGTCTTCATTTTGGATGAAAACTTAGATGTCTACCCTTTTAAAAAGTTCAACGAGAATAAGGTGCTGAGTTGACTGGAGACAGGATTCTCATTCTAGCTCCTTGGTATGTCCAAGCCTAGACTTCCTCATAGCTGAGGATCTGGCATTCAACCCTGGTCACCCATCCTTGTGTCACACCAGCAGAAAAAGCTGTTACAGAACACTGTGCCACTCTGTCCTCAGTTCCAGGAAGTTTGGTTGCATCTGTGCCTCCTGCCCTGAGAGGTGTGATGACATTCGACACTCATATCTGCACTGCCTCTTTTGTGAAGCATGACCATACTATCTCTACTTTCAGATTCCTCAAGGGAGCTAACTCCTCCCCATCTCCTCCCCATCCCTTTACAGCCTTTGTTCTACCCTTGCCACTGCAAACAGAAACAGTGAAACAACACCCGGAATTTGGAGGCAGATTTATTTTACATCGACAGACACTGATTGGAATCACTCCCAAAGTAACAGGCCCAAGGAGGGAGGTTTTTATGGGGTAGCAAAGGAGGGGGTACAGAGACAGAGTACTTAACTGTCTTTGATCGGTTCTTACAATATGTATCATAGTGACTATCTATATATCACAGTAACCAGCCATTTCTAAGAGACAGAAGCAACTGGAACTGCAACAGGAACTGTTACCTGAGCCTGAAGTACACTGACTTTACACCCTCACTTCCTGCTGATTCTTTTCTTGGTACTGAGCCTGCCACCAGCAGAGTGGATAAACAGACATGGGTGTTTAACAAAGCCTACTCTATGGTCTCTCTCCTCTCTGTGATCTTTATAGTTTGGTCATCTCTTCTGTGAGCTGGAATTGATTCCCTAAGAGGTTGTGGCATACTTACTAGGTAGCTGACCTTCTCTGGGGCCTCCTCAGGACTGCAGAACTGTTCTACTTGCATTCAGTCCTGAAAGACAGAAAATAAGACTTTCAAATACCTTCACCTAGGAAAATTCTCAATCTCCTAAAGTAAACCCAAGAATCTTTTCTATGATATATTTGAATTCCGTGTATCATGAATTATTACTCTGCCAAACCTAGAAACTCTAATTTTGCCTTCCACCCCATGAATAAAACAGCTCACTGCAGTGGTTCTATATGAATGGAGATCTGTCCAAGGTCAAAGGTCATCATCACTCAGAGACTTAGAAAAGAGCTCACATGTTTTATGTGACAGATTCTCTGGGTTTTATTTATGTATACATATGTACATTGCAAACATATTTATGTTTATAAGCGCAGAAAGAACTCTAGAAAATTATTCATCAAATGATACTTATAAAAGCTGCTTTTCCTCAACTAAATTAAGAACACTTAAAAATCATATTTGGTACATTTTTATCAAAACATATATTTGAGTAACAGCTATATGCTAGACACCGTTGTGTGTCATCCTTTTCAATAACGTCCAAAATAAATGCAAATTAGGAAAAAAGTTACATCTTTTTGTAGTTTGTGTCTAAGAAAATTATTTAGACATATATTATTTTTTTTTTTACACAGCATTATATGTACTCCCAGGAGAGCACGTTTTACTGCATTATGACCATTTACTTCCATTTTCATTGCTAATGCTAGTACAGTTAAAAACGATGGAGCTGTGGAAGTCACTCCCTTCCATCTGTTTAATTTTAAATGGTACCCTGGGGCCATTCCTCCTTCTAGTGTCCCAATAAAGGTAGAAAATCACAAAGCAATAACTCAGAGGATTTCTGATCTCCTTAAGGACACAAGCATGCTGGATCCTTAGCTTGACCTTCAGTCACCTTCACCCTACTCAAATCTCATTAAGCATTTATAAACATGTGCTACATGTTGTGCACATAATTAAGATCAGGGTGAACTGTGAAACAAGTATGTGTTGAGAGCCATTAGAAGGACACAGCATCCTGTCAATCATTCCTGTCAATCACATCTAGAGAGGTTCAGGAGGGGCACCTGGTCTAAGGTGCATCCTTTAAACTCTGAGGGCTTGATTGATCAGGGGCTGCTACTGGGTGTTATGTGATATAATTTGTGTGCAGTGATTTTGCTTTCCTGTCACATTCATACCACTTTTCTGTTTGTGCTATATCTTTTGTCAGCAAAAACTTGATCTGAGCATAACTTTCTATGATCTTCAATAAATGTAGCTGCTTGTCATTTGGTTCTAGGTGTACACTTGACAATGCTTTCTTCATCATATACAAGATCCTGGACTATATTTTCTCATTACCCAATAAACTTTTGTTTCTTTGCATTTTTGAGACAGGGTATTGCTATAGGAATTGGGCTGGCCTTGAACTCACTATATGTTATAGTTTGCTCAGATGGCTCCCAGTTAAACCTCATGTAATCATGGGCAGGTCTGTGTCTGGAGTTTGTGATTGGTTTGCTGTCTGGTACTGGGACTGGCAATGTGAGTGCTGCACCCTCCCAGGGGTGGAGCCAACATACAGTGTGAGGATGGGAAGAAGACATGTTTCCCTCTCTTGCCGGTTCACGCCTTGCTGTTTTGCAGCCTCTATGAATGGTTGCCCACCCTGCCACACCATGCTGCCTTGGAGCCAGCTGAGTATGAACTGAAACTTCCAAGAACTGTAAGAAATAAACCTTTCCTTCCCTAATTTTGGGTGTCAGGTGTTTTGTCTCAGCAATGAGAAAAAAGTAACTAAGACAGAATTTGGTACCAGTGGAGTGGGGTCTTTGCTGTGACTAAACCTACCACGTGGTTCAAGAACCTTTGGGAATGGCTTGTGGGAAGAATTTGGAAAGGTTCAGAGATGTCACCTGAAAGAGTGGTGCTAGAACAGCTTAGGCTGTTCTGTAGCGGAGGTTCTGGTCAGAGCTCAGGAGATCAGAAGGCTGATAGAAAGCCTACTGGCAGAGATCAGGCTCAGGAGGTTTCTGCTGGGAAGAAGGTCTGCACTGGTTGCTGGACTCCACATGATGTGTGTTATGGGTTGGCAGAAAGTTTGTCTGCCTTTTGCTCATGTCCAGAGACTTTTCCTGAGGCTGAGATTAAGGGCAATGAACTGATTAATCTGGCAAAGGAAATTTCAATGCAGTCCAATGTTGAAGCAGTGACATGGCTATTGTTGGGGACTTTTAGCCAGGTTTATGTTGCTAATCAAGAGCAAAGAGCCCACCATGGTGATTTGAAACATTGTGAGTTTGACCAGGAAGCTGTGCACTGTAAAGATAGAGCTGAGACTTCAATTGCTGAGAAGGAACAAAGAAATAAAAAAGATGGCTTGAGGCCATCCTGGGAAGCAGAGGGCCTCCACCCTTTGCAGCCTCAAATCAGCAAAAGTGAAAGTTTGCTCAGAGGAGAAAGCTGCAGAGTGCCGTGCTCCAGAGTGGCAATGGAGGCCACAGGAGCATCCAAAATGACAGTGGCCACACCAGATTCCAGAATGGTGGTGGCATAGAGAATCTGTTCCTCACAATCAGCTTCAGAGAACTCAGCAATCCAGGCATTCGACCCCTATGCCAAGAGAGAGGAAAGCCTGGCTACTGCTCCAGCTCTCAGGGGACTTTGGTGACACCCAAGCGGCACTGGTTTTAGGTGCAAGGAAAATGCATGAATTCTGAGGTTAAGGCAGCTTCCACCCTGACTTCAGTGGGCAATATGTGACTCTTCAAGTGTAAAGCCAAAAGTGCAATGGAGAATTCAGAAGTTTAAAAAAGCCAGGAACATAGATCATCCAAGGAAAGCTGTAAAAACCAAGCAGAGTGGGCTTAAGAGGGAAGCTGTAGAAGTTAAAACCCCTGGAAGGGCCATGGGGGTGGAATCACTGAAGCTGTTTGGAGCTTGCAACCAGATTGCTTTGGATGCTGAGCATGGAACTATAGGATTTAATGTTTACCCTGCTGGATTTTGGACTTGCTATGGTTCCAATGCTTGTATTCCCCTGTGTATAACTTTTGAAATAGTAATGTTTATCTTGTGCCTTTACATGTTGGAAGTGTTTAACCTTTGTTTTCATTTGTACAGTGTGTTACAGTTAAGAGTTTGCCATAGATCTTGGAGGAGATTTGGGACTTGGACTTTTCAGCAATGCTGAAACTATTAGGACTTTGGCAGCTCTTAGAGATGGACTAAATGTCTTTTGTATTAGGGATGTACATGAGTCTTTGAGGAGCCAGGGGTGGAATGTTATAGTGTGCTCAAATGGCCCACACTTAAGCCTCATGTAATCATGGACAGGGCTGAGTCTGGAGTTTGTAATTGGTTTGTTGTCTGGTGCTGGGATTGGTGATGTGAGTGTTGCACTCACCCAGGGGTGGAGCCAATATACAGTGTAAGGGTGGGAAGAAGCTGTGTTTCCCTCTCTTGCCAGTTCACGCCTTGCTGTTTTGCAGCTGCCATGAATGGCTAACACCCATCCTGCCATGCCATGCTGCCTTGGAGCCAGCTGAGTATGGACTGAAATCTCCAAGAACTGTAAGAAATAAACCTCTCCTTCCCTGATTTTGGGCATCAGGTGTTTTGTCTCAGCAAGGAGAAAAAAGTAACTAAGACACTATGTAACCCAGACTGATCTTGAACTCCTAGCAATCCTCCTGCCTCTGCTTCCTGAGTGCTGGGATTATTATAGACAGCTAAGCTAGGCAAAAATATTGTAGGCAGTCAGGTAGAGCTAGGCCCTTGAGAGAGTCAGGACAAAGGTGAAACACATCTCAATGGTGGCTGGTGTCACATCTATTGAAGACCAGGCCTCAAGAGAAAGATGAAATGACCAGGCCAGTATACTTCTTCAAAGGACAAACACAAGGTCTAATGATTCCTAGATGGACATCAGCCACCCTGTGGGTGACCAAGACCTCCAGACCCTTCATTTCCTAAAAAGAGTCTTTGTTCTTTTCATGTACCTTTGTTATATGACTTGTTTCACCACTGATCACTATTACCTAAGCTACTATCCTTGTGCTTTTATTGGTTAATCCTAGCTATAACCCTTGTCATATCCACGTGGTTGTGCTCTATAAAATTTCCCTATAAATTGGGGTCCTTGGCAACCCACTGGGGGCCCCTCCTGCCTCTTAGGAACTGTATTTCTTCTCTAAATAAATATTTCCTGCTCTAAACCTCCTAGAATTGTGCCTTTGATTTTTAGAGAACATGAACTTGGCAAAACAGTCATCTAACAGATTTGGAGATACAATATTTTCATATTCCATCTCCTGTATCATATCTTGTATCAGGATAACAGGCAGTTCCACCACACCCAGCTGAATAAGACTCCACTCAAAATTCATTAATGGTTCACATAAGGGTTGCATGTCATGCATTTGATCATAACAGAGAATTATTGCAAAGTCATGTGCACTAGATACCCTTGAGATGACTCAGCATCTTATCAATCATATCCAAAGGATCCAATGAGACATGTCAGTGGGGGCACACATCTTTTAAATCCAAATGCCTGATTTATCTTTTTTTCCTATTCTCCCTGCTGCCACAGCACCACTTCTTTCCCTGTTCATGCCAGTCTTTTGTTTCTGCTGGCACAAACCCACATGATTTGAGCAAACCTTCCCTGTTAACTTCAATAAATACAGTTGCTTTTTCTTTTACCATTGGGGGTACACTTGCAATTCTTTGCTCAAGATACACAGGAATCTAACTCTCAGGAAACCAGCACACACTGTATCAGTTCCAATACTCATGGTTCAAAAGAAGTGATGTAAACATACAAGAGAATCTTACACACCCAAGTGGATTCAGCACTGTTCACAAGAGGTAAGATATAGACTCAGCCTTGGAGTTTACCAATAGACAAATGGATAAAGAAAATGTGTGACTACATCAAATAGTTTAAAACTCTCTCATTTATAGCAAAATGGATAAAAGCAGAGGACATTATGTTAAACAAAATAAGCTGACACAGAAAGACAAGTATGGCATATTCTCTCACAGGTGGAAACTGAGAAATCAACATAAAAATAAAAGTTGACCTAAAAGTGGGAGTGATCATGAGGGTCTGGGAAGGGCAAGAGGCAAAGGGAAGGTGAAGGTAAAAGAAAGGTGGGTATGATCAACACAGCCTATAGGCATATGCAAACATACATGGTAAATCCCATCAGCCTGTAAAATTAATATGTGTTAATAATAACAAAATGTATAAAAAAGAAAATCAATTGGGAAATGCAATCCTATCCCTCACTGAATTGGATTGATTGTAACAGATATCAGTGGTAGGATGACACTATTGGCCCTAGGGTCAAATGTGAGCATATGATTGTGCATTGTGTTCGGGATTACCCAAATGCGTTGGGAAAAGGAGGGGTACACTGAGAGAACCTTTTCAGAGGAAGGCAGCATCCCATCAGGGAGGAGGGGCTGTGCATGTTGCACCTCCTGGCAGCTGGTGTCTGTGGGAAGGTAGGAAACATTTTGTATTTTGTAGAAAAGTCGGGAGAACTGACAGTGATAATTATGGAAATGGTGGAGAGTTCTTTGATATGATTTCATAAGATTCAGGACCAGGAAGCCACGCTGGGCTGCTGTCTATTGGCCACAGCATCCTCCTTTACTGTGCAAACACCCAGAGATCCAGAATTTGATCCACAGAGAGGAAACAGCCAAATGCAAAGACTGCTCAAATGTCAGTACTGTTGTGTTTCCATTCTAAAGTAGAAGGGTGGAGAAGGCTCGCACACGGTCATGGGCAAGATGTGTTTATATTGAATTCAGTGTGGAGATCAGGGAGATCCAAACCAAACCAAACTAAAAGAGTTACAAATCAATGATATAAAGTCCTGAACTGGGTATGGTGACACACACTTGTAATCTCAGAACTTCAGAGGCTGAAGCAGGAGGATATCTGTGAGTTTGAGGCCGCCCTGGGTGACATAGTGGGTTCAAAGTCGGTCTGGACTAGAGTAACTTAAAAAAATATAAGATCCTCTAAAATAAACCACTTTTACATGAACAAAGAATTTTGTATTATCTATCTTTGAGTCATTGATACATAGTTCACTGGGTTGGTAGTGCAAGAGATAAACACTTGTAGTTTGGCTTTTATTATTCTCTATGTATCATGAAAGTGAATAAGGCAAAGTGAGACCTGGTTTTCTAATTTCACTTTTTCTTATGTGCAAAATGGTCTGAAGTTAATGGGGAAGATTTTTTCCTTCAAAACCTTACAAAACTAGGTTTAAACTAATCCTCAAGAAATATGAAGCAGAGAAGGGAACAGATACATTTTAATCATCTGTTAAAGGAGTACAGACTTAGGAAGTTCTCAGATGGGGTATGTTGCATGTTTACAATGAATTTTGTTATCTTGGCTTTTGAGAAAAGTTGAGTAGGTGCCTTGATAAACATGAAAACAATTGCATCAGTGAAACTGACTACATGGGCACTAAACCATTCACTAGTCTGTGCGTGCCTGGGCTCCTCCACCCATTTCAGGTATGCTTATAATAGCTGGAGATTCTGGGATCGATCTTCTATGCTTCACATAGCCAAAAGCCAAATAGTATTCATATTTCATGCCCAGCTTTACCACAAGTGTAAGTTTTTGCCACATAGTGCAGTGCTTGAGTCCAAAATTTGTTCCTTACAAACTTTCTTACTTATAAGTTTATGTTTATGTGACTGCCTTGCTGGATAACTTAACTTTTTATTTGACAACAAGGGCAGAGCAACGCATTAGATGCTACTCGTGAGACTGTCTAATGAGAATAGTGATCTTTTCAGGGAGAAGTAGAAGTGCATGCATAGAGATGGGCTGCTGATCCTTAATAAAATCAGACTTCTGGGCAAATGAAGTATAGATGAATCATAATTTACAATGCCTTCTTACAGAATGTTGCAGGTTTCATCTAATCTGCTTACTGAATAATATGGACAGTAAATCCAGGAAGGTACAGTATGAAGGAAAGTCTTACTATTTTCTTCAAATTGGCAGCTGCAAAGTGCCAAGTTCTAATAGGAACACTCAGCTCTGAGAACTGCTTTGGGTTTTTGCTGAGGTCTAAGTACAGGAAGCCAGGTAAAATATTTTGAGTTAAACAAAGCCTAATGGGGAGGGAGAAGGACTTACAATTTTGTTCACTTACAGAATTTCTGCCTTATTTTTATTTTTATTTTTTGAGACAGGGTCTCACTATGTAGTTCAGATTGGCCTGGATACACTATGCAGTCCAGGTTGACCTCAAATTCTCTGAGATCTTCCTGATTCAGCCTCCTGGGTGCTGGGATTACAGGTGTGTGCTACCACACCCAGATCTGCCTCATTATTAGACACAGTGATATTGTATGGACCAAGAAACAACAGAGTCAAGGATTAAAACAGGGTCAAGTAATTTTCTTATGTTCCTTTCCTCCCATTTACCAAGCTTCTCTCACCTATCTCTATCACCCAGAGACTTTATCATTTATCAGAACCACTTTTCCTCCATTCCTTTCCTCTGAAGCTCTGACTATACCAAAACAAAACAAAACAAACAAAACAAAACTAAACAAAAGCCTAAAAATTTTATTTTGATGATAGTGCCAGTGACCTATTATTGTTCAAAGTGTTAGTCATTCTTCCTGGGTAATATTTCTAACTTGAACAGTAGTTTTCTACACCTCTATTTAAAGAGTGATTCATGCAAAGCAGTACAAGCTCCTTTCTGGTGTTATTCTAAATACTACACTTGACCCTAATAAGAAGACATTAAAATGATCCAACAGATATTTAACAAAAATCTATTTTTAAGGGAATGTTCTATTTATGGAAGTACAAAAATGTATAAAATACAGCCCTGACCCTGAGTGAGATACTGAAGATGGTACCTCATGATTGAGGTTGCAGGGAATAGTCCTAGAGTCTGAACAGGAAGTAGCTCACCTGCTGCAATGTGGCACCCCGCAAAGCACACTCACCATCCTTTAGCTTTCCATTGCACTCTGTAAGCCTTTGCTCCCCTACTCCACCGTAAAATTTGAATTCAAGAAACAGACAATATTACTTACTTGAAGTTACTTTTGGTAGCTGAAACCAGGCAGCTAATGCCATGTACAATGGTGAACCAGATCAAGGAGCAGTAGGCATTGGAAAGGACTAACATGAACCATTTGTAATTTTTACTATGAAGACATAGGACAGCATTTAAATCTCAGTATTATATATTGTAATCCAAATACTGTATATTGCAATCAAAATACTGTATATTGTAATCCAAATATTGCAATCTTTTTCCAGTTCACCTCATAATTTGGGAAGTTATATTTGTAATCCCATAGAAATATTATTAGAATTCCAGTGAGTTAATTCCAATCTACCACCTCAAATGTAACCCATAGCAAAAGCAAAGATACTAAGACATTTCAAAATTAAGGGCAACCAAGGGGTTCTAAGTCCCATGAAAGTGAGGATATGTGGACACAGGCCCTGATCCAAGGCCTCTTCCAGAATTTACTATTTTGTGAAGAAGGGAGTGGTTCAAGGATGAGTGACAGTGAGGATGGCTGGAACTACATGAGTACCTTGAGCTGGCTAGCCAGGTGAGGAGAAAATCATCTTTGCAAAATGCAAGGAAAGAAATATGCAGAAAGACCAATCTACATAATTTGATTGGGATAGCATATGAATGAATTTAGGAGGCTGTTGCTTCAGTTACTGATATGTGGACTTTTGTACCCTAGGTAGTCATGGCCTCTTTATTTCAAAGCTCATACCCAGTTGTCATTCTTGGAACTGACTGACTCTGTCATCCTGCTGCATTCAACCAATTGACAGGGAACACAATGAGAGGAAACAAGAAACTGACAGGTTGACCTTAAAGATTACGTATCAGTACTTCAACTGGCCTTATGTACATTGCTTAGAGTCAATTGAAGAGAGAAGGAAGTACCATAGCCAGCTCTGTACATATTGGTGCATAGAGACGAGACTCCATTTAACCAATGCTGAAGCAATTGTTCTGTAATCAAGGGGAGCAGCTCAGACTGTCTCCTGCAGGACAGGGTCAGAAGAATAAGGGCAGGAAGATGACATTCTCTGACATTTACAAAGAACAGTTTTAGTTTTGTGTGAGAATTGACTGTAGAGAAACCACAGTAAAGGAAGGAGAATGGATAGAAGGATTATTGCAATATAAGATGTTGGCATGAAAGTAGAAGCCCTGGGATTCTGTAGACAATTTTAAGATAAATAGTTATGGACATTCCTGAGAGATTGCATGCGGATTTAGGATGGTAAGAGTGCAGGTGGCATATTGCTAGTAGAAAGCAGGCAGACACTCCTGGCAGCGGGCAACAGGCTACTAGTTTCAGATAAAAAGCTGACTCTGAGCTCCTCCTCCTCGTCTGAGAGACCTCAGCAGCGTAGAGGAGCCTAGGCTGCTCCTCCCTCACACCCAAGAGACCTCAGCAGAGGGTATCATCTGCCACCCCTCTCCCACACCCAAATAGCCTCAGCAGCTGAGGGGAGTCCTGGCCACCCTTCTCCAACACCTGAAAGACTTTGGCAGTGGAAGGGAGGCTTGGTTACCCTTCCCCTGCAACCAGATGAGCTCAGCGGCTGAAGGTAGCCTTGGCAACCCCCATATACCCCAATGATCTCAGCAGCCAAGGGGCACCTTGGTCAACACTCCCCCTCATCCAGATGAACTCAGTAACCAAGGGGAGGTTTGGCTACCCAACCCCCATACCCAGAGGACCTCAGCATCAGTCATCCCACACCTGCACCTGAAAGACCTGGGTAGCCAAAAGGCCTCACAGCCAAAAGGAGTCTTGCCCACCTCTACTGTGCATCTAAAAATCCCAGCAGCTGAGGGCAGCCTTGGCCCTCCTGCTCCACACCCAGACAACCTCAGCAGCCAGTGAAGTGACAGTGACCCCTTCTGCCACCCGTAGTACCTTGGTGGGTTGGCAGTAGCCTTGGCGACCCCTTCCCCTCACCCAGAGAACCTCAGCTGGTGAGCGAGAGCACAGTAAGCCCCCCGCAAACAGAAGACCTCAGTGAGTCAGCAGGAGCCTCAGTGGACACTCCACCCACCTTGAGTACCTTGGAAGGCCAGTGAGAGCATGGGTGAGTCCTTCTTCCATACAGGAAACCCCAGGTGTGCTGACAGGTATGCTGGTGAGGCCTCCCTCCACTCAGAGGCACATGCATGGGCCTGTGAGATCATCAGTGATATAGTAGGATCCCAGCTGGGGTAAGCACCATTGATATGTGGGTCTGGTGGCCTGAAACAATCTGAAGTTACAGTAACAATACAAGCTAAGAGTTAGTTCATATTAATACTCCAAGGTTAGTCAAACTAGGAGGAATACAGGACTCACTCAACTGGCTCCACAGGAGGAACTGAGGGGACCGGCACCTCCCCTGTACTGCAGGACCCAGCAACTGGGTGAATGTCAGCCACAGAGTAAGACCCTAAGACACACCTTAAGACAGTAGACTTGTAGGATTGAGAACACCTAAATATTAACCAAGAGGTGAAAATGACAAAATGAAAGAACAAAACACAATCTCAAACTCTCAGTTCATCTGGAAAAAGTACAGGAGACATCAAGATAGAGGTCACTGAAAGTCACACACTTGAGATTTTGAAAAGATAGCTAGTGAAGTAAAGAAACAAATCCATGAGGCTACAGAGGAAATCAGATCAGAAATAATCTCTCAAGTAAAGAAGAAATGTCAACCTGAATGAAGGAATTACTCAACATAGCTAGAGAAGATAAATAAAGTACAGGAGCATGGGAAAATGATGGAAACTTTGAAAGAACAACACAGGAAAGAAATAGAATGCGTGAAACAGATATAAAGAGATATCCAGGAAATTAAAAATTCCATTGAAAGCTGGCAAAATCTCTTGAAAGAAGCTCAACATAAACTTTCAGACCTTAAAACTCATAGAAGGGAGGAAATTACAAAGATCAGAGCAGAAATTAATGCAAGTGAGTCTCAGAAAACAATACAAAGAATTAATGAATTTTCATTTATTCTTTAAAAGAATAAATGAAATTGATAAACCCCTAACCAACCTTACCAAGAAAAGGAAAGAAAAAGCTCAAATTCATACAATATAGAAAAGGGCAAAATTACTACAGATGCTGTGGAAATTCAGGAGATCATCAGTAACTACTTGGAAATTCTTCACTCACATAGGCTGGAAAACACAGAAGAAATGGGCAGTTTCCTAGAAATGTATGAATTTCTAAGGCTGAATCCAGAAGATATAACAATTTTGAATAACCCAATATCAGTTACTGAAGTTGAAAACATAATGAAAAACTTACTAACAAAGAAAAGCCCAGGTTCTGATGGGTTCACAGCTGAATTGTACAAGAAATTTAGAAAAGATTTAATGTCAATACTCCTCAAACTCTTTAGTGAAATTGAAAGGGAAGTAACTGTCCTCAAGTCATTCTTGTAGGCAATTATTACTCTGATATCTAAACCAGAGAAAGGTCCAACCAAAAAAGAGAACTATAAGTCAGTTTCCCTAGTGGACATAGATGCGAAAATTCTCAATAAAATACTGGCAAGCAGAATGTAGCAAATCATCAAGAAAATTATACACCATAGCCAAATAGAATTCATTCCAGGAATGCAGGGATGGTCAACATATGCAAATCAATAAACATAATATACCACACCAACAGAGTGAAACATAAAAATCGCATGATCATCTCAATAGATGCAGAAAAAAATTTTGATAATGTCCAACACTTATTCATGTTAAAAACTCTACAGAAAATCAGAATAGATGGTCTCTACTTCAATTTGATAAAAGTCATCTATGACAAACCAACATCCAACATTATACTAAATGGACAAAAACTGACAACTATCTTTCTAGAAACAGGAACAAGACAAGGATGTCCACTGTCCCCACTCCTATTCAATATAGTTCTGGAAACATCAGCCAGAGCAATTAGACAAAAGAAAGAAATTTCTACTCTGATCTTTATAATTTCCTCCCTTCTTTTAGGCTTTGGGTTTGATGTCTCTTCTTTTTCTAGATGTTTGAGGTGTAGTGTCAGGTTGTTTATTTGTGTTCATTCTGTTCTCCTAATGGGGGAACTTACTGCAATAAATTTCCCTCTGGGGGCTGCTTTCATTGCAACCCACAGGTTCTGGTAAGTTGTATTTGTATTTTCATTTGCTTGTAGATATTATTTAATTTCTTCTTTAATTTCCTCTGTGACCTACTGATTGTTCAGGAGTGTATTGTTTAATTTCCAAGTGTTTTTGTAGTCTCTTTTGTCATTAATTTCCAGTTTCATGGCACTGTGATCAGATAATATGTATGGAATAATTTTGATTCTTTTGTATTTAGTTAAGCATGTTCTATGGGCTAGTGTATGGTGTATTTTAGAGAATGGCCCATGTGAAGCTGAGAAGACTGTTGTCTTCTGATGTTGTTGGGTGGAACACTCTGTACATGTCTACTAATTCCATTTGTTCACAGGTTTGATTCAGACCTTTTATTTCTTTGCTGATTTTTTGTCTAGTTGATCTGTCTCTTTGTGTTAATGGGGTGTTAAAATCTCCCATTATAATTGTGTTATTGATCATTTGATTTTTCATTTCTATTAATATTTGTTTTATATAGCTGGGTGCTACCATATTAGATGCATATATGTTTAAAATTGTTATCTGTTCCTCTTGAAGTTTTCCTCTAACCAGTGTGTAGTGACCTTCTTTATCTCTTCTGATCATTCTTGGTTTGAAGCTCACATTGTCTACAAACAGAATAGCTACCCCTTCTTTTTTTGGGTTCCTGTTGCATGAAGTATTGTTTTCCATCTTTGACTTTCGGTCAATGAATTTCCTTTTGGGTTAGATGGGTTTCTTGTATGGTTGAATGTTGTTTCTTGATCCATTCTGCCAGTCTGTTTCTTTTAATTGATGAGTTGAGGCCATTTACATTAATGGCTGTAACTGATATATATTGGCTTGTTTTTGTCATGTTATCCTTCTGCTGTTTTTTCTTTACCTTTCCCCTCTGTTTAATTTTTTGCCTTGCTTAGTGATTTTTTTCTGTTGGTGTTTTTGTGTTATTTGAGTTATTTTTATGTCTACCTAGAATATCTTTCAGTATTCTTTGCAGGGTTTATTTGGTGGTCAAGAAGTTCTTCAACCATTCTTTGTTGTGGAAGTATCTTATTTCTCCATGAATTTTTAAGGACAGTTTTGCAGGGTACATCAATCTGAGTTGGAAGTCATTTTCCAATAGGTTTTAAAATACTTCATGCTCTTCTTGATTTCATTGTTTGTGTTGAGAAGTCTGCTGTGATTCTGATCAGCTTTCCTTTATAGGTGGTTGGTCTTTTTCTCTAACAGATTTTTATAGTTTGCTCTTATGTTGAATTTCTGGGATGTTGATTATCATATGTCTGGATGTAGATTTATTTTGGTTATGGCTAATTGGAGTTCTGCATGCTTCACTTATCTGTATGTCAGTTTTCTTTCCCATGTTTGGGTAATTTTTGCCTATTTCTTCTGTAAATAGCCTTTTGATATCTGTCTTGGTTACTTTTTCACTCATTGCCGAGACAAAATACCTGATGCCCAAAGTTAGGGAAGGAAAGGTTTATTCTTACAGCTTCTCAGGAGTTTCAGTCCATAAGTTGGCTCCAAGGCAGCATGGGGCGACAGGGCTACAGTTCATGGTGGCTGGAAGCTGCAAGCCCCAAGTCGCGCTGGCGAGAGAGACAGGAAGGAAGTGGAAGAGGAAGACCCGCCTTCCTTTACATTATCTCAGTTCCACACATGGGCGGGTGTAGCAGTCACGTTGCCAGACAACAAACCAATAACAAACCAATAACTCAGCCCCATCAATATTATATGAGGACTTGGGAGTACATAGCATATTACCTGATACAATATCATTTGTTTTGTCACCTTTTTTTTATACCTATCAATGTTATATTGTTTTTCTTTGCATCATCTTACAACTGTTGAATTGTTACTTCCTGATTCCTTGTTATTTTTAAAAGATCTTTCCTTTCCTGTTTACTAGCTGCAATCTTGTCTTTGAGGTCTGAAAGTCTATCTTCACATTCATTGAGGCAGTTTTGACAGCTTTTGGTGGAATTTCTGATTTCCTGAATGTCTCTTTGAATCTGTTTCATGCATTCTGTTTCTTTCTTATATTGATCATTCAAGGTTTATATCTTTTTGCAATTCTCTGTTTTTTAAAACTGTCTTCTTTAGATGCAGTCAGCATTTCTTTTATTGCATTTATCATGTCTTCTTTTACCTTTTTTATCTGAGTTCCTTTATAACTTCATGGAGTTGCTTCTTTACTTCAGTTGCTATCATTTCAGAAGTTTCAGGTGTATGGCTCACACTTTCTTCTATGTCCATGTCTCATAGCCTTGTTTGGGATGGGTTGGAGGTTTGGGATTGCAATTTGCTCTTTCTTTTTGTCATTTTCCTGTATTTCCTTGGATAAGCTGAATGAAAGGTCACAGTAGCTTCCTGGGTTGAAGATATCTGTCCATACTGGATGGAGTTTCCCCAACTGAGTGGTCATAAGCCAGGTCTTATCAGATCCATCATGGCAGTTGAAGGCTCCTCAAATGTGGGGAGTATGCTGGGTAGGCCTTCAGCACACCCCATGTGACACTCCATAGCTCCCTGGCTGCTTGAGGTTGCTGGGCAGGACTCTACTAGGTTCTGAATGGCATACCAAGGATGAACAGCTAGCTGGAGTACACCATGCAGGCCTTCAGCTCATGCCACAAGGCACACCAAAGCTCCCCAGCTGCTTGGGGTTGCTGGATGGGACCCTACCAGATTCCAAGCAGGGTGCCAAGCTTGCATAGCCGGGTGGAGTTCACTGTGCAGGTCTTTGGCTCATGCTACTCAATGCTGGAGGTACCCTGCAACTTAAGGTCACTGGGCAGAGCCCAACCAGGCCCCATGAGGCCTACCCAAAAGTCCCTGTCTGACTGGGAATGCTGGGCATGACCCTACCATGTTCCAAGTGGGTTGCCAAGCTTGTACAACTGGGTGGAGTTTGCTGTGCTGGCCTTTTTCATCCCTATAATTCTTAATGAGGTGCTGAGAGAGTGGAGGTCTCTGTCTTCTAAATTCTTCCATCTGAAAGGGGCCATTGATCTTACCTACTGGGGATAAAGTGCTGTCCAATTACCTTGGGGTGTTGTGGCTCACTGACTGTGCTGAAGAAAACAAAAAATCATCAGAAGACAATGAGAAAAGAGTTAGGAACCATTGAGTTGCCTGTTTTATGGAAGAAAGAAACTTCACTCTTAGCCCAAATATGAGGAGGAGGTCAGATTTTCATGATTCCTATAGCAGCACTAGAGTTTTGGTTTTGGAAGAGAAATCTCAAGTCTTCCAGAACCTCACAGGTGTAATCTTGTTCTTCAGAGAGTTTGGGTGGAACTGGTTTTATTCTAGAAAGGTGAATGCAATTATCTATCTCTACCATTCTTACTACAGTGGATGTGCCAGGATCACTGACAAGGGGACCTTCTATTTTGGCTTTAATTGGTCTGTGGGAGTCTTCTCTCTTCAAGTTTTTATGAGTGGTTTGTCTCCAGGGCAGACACCAGGTGATCCTGTGCCAGGATCTGGCAGGATTCTATTCACATTCACTTGGGTAGCTTGTTGTAATTGACCCAAATTAATGAGACATTGGAAGAGCCTTGTGGTCTTGGGGTCTACTATCATATCAGAGGCTAGAAATGGCCTCCTATATGACATCTCAAATGTGCTCAAAATTATCCTAGTTTTAGGAATGTTATAATGAGCACTATTGGCAAATATAAAACTGAGGTAAGAGTCAGACATCTCTTGGTAAAATTTTGCTAGAGTTTGCTTTAGAGTTTAATGGGCTGTCACTACCATTTCAGAAGGCTGAGGCCTCCAGAAGAATGGAGGTGGTACTTTGCCAATCTGCCACCATCTGAGCTGTTTGGGAGGTAAAAGAAGCCCTACTGCCACTCTGGAGGGACTGGGATAGTCCAAATCTAAGAATTTCTTTAAGCATCTTGACTACCTCTGTACCCTTTTCTGAATGGGTTAGAAAGGCTTCAATCCAGCCTGAAAATGTGTCAGTCTGGACCAACATTTGTTTAAACCTTCCACATGGTGGTACATGTGTAAAGTCTAATTGCTAGCCTTACCTACAGTATGTACCTCACCTCTGTACAGGTTGTAATAAAGGAAGCAGTTTGACTGCTGTTGTAGGAATACAGTGGGCAGATTTGTGGACTTGTTGGATGGTTGCTGCTAGTCCTAGTCTTGTGAAAACTCAAATGACTTCCTCTAATGTAGCATTTCTTCCCATATGGAAGGAATCATAAAGTGTTTTTGTAGCCTTCCACTTTGTCCCTTGAGGAAAAATGAGCTTGTTTTCTAAATAAAACCAGAATCTATTTTTAATTTCCCTTTGTCCTGAGGCCCATTTGTCTTCCTGGGGAGTATAGACTGATTTTAATAGCTCCTCAGGAACTGGAATTAAGGATAGAGTCCAAAGGGGCTGTAAGTCTTCCTATTTTGCTTCCCTATCAGACTTTTGATTTCCCAAGGAGACCAGATATTTCTCTCTGTTGCCCTTTACAGTGCATGACTGCAACCTGCTGAGAAGATGGACTGCCCGTAGGAGTTGTAGGATTTCCTGCCTGTGCTTTATAGATGATCAGCAAAGCTACTTCCATCACTGATCCATACCTCCTCAGGTTTAGGAGGGGCAATATACTGATACCCTGTCTGCTTGCATAGGTCTGGGAAATCACTTGTTCACAAGAGTAGCTAACTTCTGGGCCTGTATACTTTGAAGAAGCAGGGTTAATAAGGTAAGTTTTTATAACCTCAGAGGTATCTAAGAGCATGGCCTGATACTTGTAAGTCATTTTCCTGTTAACCACAAGTAAGTTTTTGTCTATGAAATAGCCTTGACTTGATAAGTAGTCAGGACTTCTAGTCTCTGTACCAAAGTTAACTTTGCAGCTTCTTCTGTTAGTACAGTTGCAAAAAGTCTCTGATTGTGTTACTCCAGAATTTGGAAGAAACTTACATGGCTCTGTTGCCAGAGGATGGATTGGTGACAGGCTTGTCAATGAGGCAGAGTTCTGTACCATCTTATATTTTCCCGATTAGTATATTTATGAAATACTCAACACACCTCTTTACCTCTTGCATTTATCATCTCTGAACTCCTTTGGTTATACACATTAGGGTCTTCTAAGTACAGATTATATCATTTACAAATGAAGACAATTAGATTTCCTTTTATTTGTATGTGTTTTAATTTTTGGTCTTGTCTAGTTCTTCTAGTTAAAAGTTTCAAGATTAAATTGGATAAGAGTGGGAAGAGCAAATATTTTTGCACCATTCTTGATTATAGAGGAAATGCTTTCAGTTTTCCTCTGTTCAGAATCAGGTGGGCTGTAGGCTTAATATATATGGCCTTTATTATACTCACAAACAATCCTTTAGTACTCAGTCTTTAGGGCTTCTATCATGAAGGGACATTGAAAATTGTTTAAGACTTTCTATGTATTTTATTTAATCTTTCAAAGAACCAACTCTTTGATTCAATGATTCTTTGTATTGTTTTATTAGCTTCAACTGCATTAATTTGTGCTCAGACTTGCTTTTTTTTTCTAGAACCTTGAGATTCAACATTAGCTTATTTATTTGAGTTTACTTTGTTTTTCTGATGTGGGAATTTACTACTAAAAACTTCCCTCAGGACTGCTTTCATTGCATCCCATAAGTTCTGGTATGTCATATTGACATTATTATTTAATTGTAGAAACTGTATCTAATCTCTTAATTTTATCTGTGACCCATTGGTTGTTCAGAAGGTTATTACATAATTTCCATGTGTTTATGTAGTTTTGTGGTTTCTTTTGCCATTTGTTTCCAATTCCATTACCCTATGATCTGATAATATGCATGGAATAATTTCAAT
>RJWM01021102.1:0-35948 GCA_004363535.1 Dasyprocta punctata | reverse complement strand
CAACATCTTACTGAATGGAGAAAAACTGAAAACTTTCAACCTAAAATCAGGAACAAGACAAGGATGTCCATTATCACCACTCCTATTCAATATAGTCCTGGAAATATTAGCCAGAGCAATTAGACAAGAGAAAGAAATAAAGGGAATAAGGATAGGAAAGGAAGAAGTGAAATTATCATTATTTGCAGACGATATGATACTCTTCATAGAAGACCCCCAAAAATCCATTAGAAAACTTCTAGAAGTAATAACCAAATTCAGTAATGTAGCTGGATACAAAGTGAACACTCAAAAATCAACAGCATTCCTGTACACAAACAACAAAGTCACTGAGAGAAAGAATGGAAACCACACCCTTCACTATAACATCCAAAAAAATGAAATACTTAGGAATCAATCTAACAAAGGAAGTAAAAGATCTATACAATGAAAATTACATTACTCTAAAGAAGGAAATCGAAGAAGATTTCAGAAAATGGAAAGATATTCCCTGTTCATGGATAGGAAGAGCAAACATCGTGAAAATGGCCATTCTCCCAAAATTATGATACAGATTTAATGCAATCCCAATCAAAATACCACCTGCCTACCTCACAGAGCTAGAGAAAGCATTCTTGAAATTCATCTGGAACCAGAAAAGACCTAGAATAGCAAAGGCAATTCTGGGCAACAAAGGGAAGGCAGGAGGCATCACAATCCCAGACTTGAAACTATACTACAAAGCAACTGTGATAAAATCAGCATGGTACTGGAATCAAAACAGACCTGAAGATCAGTGGAATAGATTAGAAGATACAGCCACTACTACAAACACACTCAGCCACCTCATCTTTGACAAAGGGGCCAAACATGTACATTGGAAGAAAGACAGCCTCTTTAACAAATGGTGCTGGAAAAACTGGCTTTCTATATGCCGTAAACTAAAACTAGATCCATGCTTATCACCATACACTAAAATAAAGTCAAAATGGATCAAAGATCTGAATATAAAAACAGAGACACTAAACTTACTGGAAGACAGAGTAGGTAAAAATCTTGATGCCATAGGAGTAGGCAGAGAGTTCATGAACAAAAATCAAATTGCACGGGAAACACTTCCCAGTATCAACAACTGAGATCTCATCTTACTAAAAAGTTTTTGCATGTCAAAGGAAATCTCCAACAGAGTGAAAAGAAAACCCACGAACTGGGAAAATGTCTTAGCCAATTGTCCACCAGACAAAAGACTTCTATCTAAAATATATAAAGAATTAAAAGAAATCAGGCCCCTAAAATTCAAGGACCCAATCCAAAAATGGGCATCTGAGATGAATACACACTTCTCAGACAAAGAAATACAAATGGCAAATAAATATATGAAAAAATGTTCAACATCAATGGTCATTAGGGAAATGCAAATTAAAACAACGCTGAGATTCCATCTCACTCCAGAAAGAATGGCCAAGATTAAAAAATCAACCAACAACAAATGCTGGAGGGGCTGTGGGAAAAAAGGAACTCTTCTCCACTGTTGGTGGGAGTGTAGACTGGTGTAACCATTGTGGAAAACAGTGTGGAGATTCCTCAAGAAGCTAGGTTTACAGATCCCGTTCAACCCAGCTATCCCTCTTCTGGGCATTTTCCCAGAAGAATTGAAAACATCATACCACAGTGATATCTGTGCACCCATGTTTATAGCAACCCAATTTGTAATAGCCAGATCTTGGAAACAACCCAAGTGCCCATCAATCAAAGAATGGATAAAAAAGATGTGGTATTTTTATACAATGGAATACTACTCAGCTATTAAGAAAGGTTCCATTGAGACTTTTATAAGTAAATGGTCATGACTTGAGACCATACTCATAAGTGAGATAAATCAAACCCACATGTGTAAATACCGTATTGTCTCCCTAGTGTAAGAAACAGAAAAATTATATATGATCCAAAATCTGTAATAAATACTATGTAAGGGCAAAAAGCAGCTCAAAGAGCAAAAGTAATTGGGAAGGGAAAAGGGGGAAAGAGAAAAGGGAAAAGAAAAAATATAAATCTGTATATATGTATATGTAAGATAACTAAAATGAACACACTGCTGAATGTATTCATTATTGAGAAAGAACAATTAATACTCATATGATTGGATCAGTTTTACATGTCTATATCTGTTAATGAAAGTAACCATTTTGAAGATAACAATATGCAGTATTGCAACCATTGTCAAGTTTCTATCATCCTGTTTTGTAAACCTGCAATGTTACTGTTGTGCATTTACTCTAGTCATTTGTTTGTCTCTTTTGCTTGTTGTCTTTGTTATATATGTCTTTTTTTCTTCTTCGCTTAAATAAATAAATAAATAAATAAATAAATATTTTACAATATTAAAAAAATAAAATAAAATTCAACATGCAAAAAGACAAAAACAAAATGGAAATAAATGAGAAAACTATTTTTTAAATTATCCAAATAACAAGTGTTCAGATTCACTAATACAGAAAGACTTATTTGAAAACTCCTAGAAAGAAAATTAATTAAAATTTAGGAAAGAAAATAAATTTTAAAATATTGGTCCTTGCATGAATCAGAATGTTCATAAGCACACAGAGGAATATTTGATCTCACTGAAGGTTCAAGTAGTACAACAGTTTTCACTTAAAAACGTAGCAAAAATGATCATTTTCAGTGTTAGCAACTATTTGGAAAGGTAAATCTCTCATAACCTGGAAGTATAAATTGGTATAATCTTCCTGGAGGCCAATTTCTCAATATTGTTAAAAACCTCTCCTTTCAACCTAAATCACTTCTTGAAATCTTATCAAAGAAAAATCAACAGAAAATATAGACAAAGATTCACTACAAGGATATTACAGTGGCATATATGACAGTGAGAAATTGAAAGCAATCTAAATATCCAACTATAGAATTAGATAAATAAACTGCAGCACATTCATAAGTTAGAATGTAGGCATAAAAAAACTCAAAAAATTTTAATTCCAGCACTTAGTAAGTTAAGGTAGGAGGACTGCTGTGAGTTCAAGGCAAGCCTGAACTATATAGTGAGCTCAAGTTCAGCCTGGACTACATAGTAAGACCCTGTATCAAAAAAAAAAAAAAAAAACAGAAAACAAAACAGACCCCTAAAAAAAAAAATCAAAAATGGGCAACTGAAATAAACAGACACTTCTCAGAGGAAGAAGTACAAATGGTCGATAAATACATGAAAAAATGTTCAACATCTCTGGTCAAAACGTAACAAATACTGGTGAGGTTGTACAGGGAAAGGAACCTTTCTACTGTACATCATTGATGGGAATGTAAACTAGTATCACCACTAAGGAAATCAGTATGGAGAGGCCTCAAAAAACTAAAACTAGAAATTCCATTTGACCCAGCTACACCTCCTTCGAGTATCTTCCTGAAAGAGTTTAAGACATCATATTACAGGGATGCATGCGTATGCATATTTATACCAGCATGGCTCATAATAGCAAAATCTTGACATCAGTCTATATGTCTATCAACAGGTGAATGGATAAAGAAAGTGCGGCATTTATATACAATGGAATACTATTCTGCCATCAAAAAGAATAAACTTGAGTAATTTCTGAAAAAAAAATGGATGTACTTTGAGACCATAATGGTAAGTGAAATAAGTCAGACACATAAGTTAAATGTCACATGTCTGCCCTTATATGAAAATCCCAAAATATAAATAAAGAGAAAAATAAAAGATAGATAGTAAGAAATATGGAGATAGATCTTTTGCAAAACGAAAGGGGACAAAGGATGAGAGGAGTGGGGAAGAAGGGAAGGGGAAAAGAATGAAAAAAGAATTAAGATGTGCTATGTACTGTACCAACTTCTCATGGGGAATATAATCATTATATACTACAAACATATATTAATAAAAAATAAAAATTGAAAAAATCATATTGAAGACTGCGTAAAGGCATAAGGAAATTTTTATAATGTGTTGTTAAATTTTTTAAAAAGCAATTTTAAAGCCGGGCGTCATGGCGCACGCCCTTAATCCCAGCACTCGGGAGGCTGAGGTAGGAGGAGCGTTGTGAGTTTGAGGCCGGCTTGGGCTACAACATGAACACAAGGATGGCCTGAACTACATAGTGCGACCCTGCCTCAAAAAAACTAGGGCTGGTAGTTTGGCTCAGGGGCTTAAGCACCTGTCTGGCAGGCACGAGGTTGTGAACTTGATCCCCGGTGCTGCAAAAAAAAAAAAAAAAAAAGCAATTTTAAGTCAGGCACGGTGGCACATGCTTGTAATCCCAGCATTCAGGAGGCTGAAGCAGGAGGATTGCTGTAAATTCGAGGCCAACCTGGGCTACAAAGTGAGTTCAAAGTCAGCATGAACTGCATAGTGAAACCCTGTCCCAAAAAGACAAAAAAAAAAAAAAAAAAAAAAAAAAAAAAAAAAAAAAAAAAAAAAGCAATTTCAATAGAATGGTACCGATTTTGTTCTTTAAAATAACTGAGTCTATTATGTGTTTGTGTACCAAAAGCCTGGAAAGAAGATACTCTGGCCTGAGAAATCAGGCCACCCTGTCTGCAGGACAGTACTTTGGGTGAACTCCTATAGAAGCTCTCGTGGAGACAGCTGGGACAGATAGCCATAGGATAGGTTCTGCTTGCTTGCACCTCAACAGCAAAAGGCCAAGTGGCCTCAAAAGCTACCATAGACAAAATCAAGGAGTGACTGCTGCCGAAGCTGATAAGTCATGTTCTTGGACTTCCAGATAGAAAGCAAAAGTAGCTAACACTATTGAACATTTATTTATTGGGCACTTATCTGTATTCTCCTTTAATGCTTCTAACTTCCTCAAGAGATATATCTAAGACAAGCGTTGATTGTCCTATATTATCAGGGAGGAAACTGAGGCCCAGAAAGATTAAGTGACTTATCCAAAGTCACAAAGCTAGGAAGTGAGTGGAAGAGTTGAGCTTTAAGCCTGGATAGATGTCTGACTCCAGAGCCAACACCTGCATACGGCAGGCACCTTATTATAGGTGCTATGTCAAGAAAGGAGAAATATGTTAATGAGTAAAAGGAAAACAGTAAGTAAATAGAAGTTACTTCTGAAATTTGGATCCCTTTGAAAACAGTGCCCTATGGCTTTCATACATGAAATTGCTGAAAACAGCTGCTGTCCTTGGTGACTGTGAGTCACTGTTACAGAATGGAACAGACTGAAAATCCCTCGTGTCCTTCCAGATCTCACAGTGAAGTTTGTGCCCTGGATATGATTAGGATGTGACCTGAGTTAATGCTTCATCTCCCTTCCATCAGAGGCAGATCTAGTAAGGGTAGCTAGCAACAGGTTCAATAAGATCATAAGGGTTCCCAAGATAGGAGCAGTTATTTGTCTTACATTCAGGGGCAAGCCTGTGAAATAGAACTCTACTATCTTCGTGATATGCATATCAGAATTCCTTGGATAGCACCAACATTACATAGCTAGCAAGGTTCACAATGTCCCTCTTAAACAACCTATTGTTCTCTTCCCCAGTTAGGGCCCCTGCTGGGCTTATGTGTCCTTTCAAGCCTGAGTACATTTCTCTTACAACAGTGCCCCATCTCAAGCCACCTCCCCTGCAGCTTATGTATTTGATAGGACCTCAGAAACCTTTACCTAGTTAGTGCCTCCTCCTCCAGCCGGGTGCTATTCTCTAGCTCTTCTCCATTCAAAATCCAGGAATTCCTTTTACATCCTAAGCCAGCCTGTACCCTATAGCAGTGATGGCGACCCTTTTAGAACTTTCAATGATACAAACAGCCCGCCATGGCACACGTGCCATAGGTTCGCCCCCACTGCATACCAACCAAGCCCCCTTCTGCCTACCTCTCTCCCCACACCTCTAGTAGGGGCCCTTAACCCGCCCATGCCTGCTTTCTCTGCCAACCTCCCCTCACTTAGCCAGCCTCTGTTCATTCATCCATGCCTTACCCGCAAGTAAGGTCCCATTCCCCAACCAGGTCTCTTTCCCTTGTCAGACAGGCTTTGCCTATCCCCACCGATGCCACCCTCAGGCAACACCACCCAGCCAGTACTTCCTTCTGCAACAATCCTCTCCAGGCCCCTATGTTAGCCTGTGGGCCCTGGACAGGTAGGTCTCGCTGGCAACCTGGTAATCTCCCCCAGCCCAAACTTGTGTCTAAACCTGCACTGTCTCACTCACATAGGAACTCCACCCCAGCCCAGGCCCCCTCCCTGACCAGGACTCCTTCATTCACATATTCCTGTCTCCAGGCAGGCTCCTTGACCCCACTTGATTCCCTTTGCCCAGCCAGGCCTCTCTCCTCATCCAGACCCCCATTGCTATGCGGTGCCCCCTTCCTCAACCATGTGCTTTCACTCGGCCAGGATCTCTGTTTGGATCCTATCTGATCCCTTCCCTGAGTCCCTCTGCACCTGCTAGCCCTCCTCTCCTGGCCAGGTTCACTAACCCATCTCCAGCCAATGTTGTTCTCAGTACTTAAATCTCTCCCACTACCAGGTTTCCCTTTCTAGCTATGACTCCCTGGCCCCTTCCCCTGCCAGAGTCCTCCTCTAGTCAGGCAAACCTTTCCTGCCAAGGGCTTCTCAAACTCCAGGGTCCCTCTCTCCCAGGCTCCCTCCCTCAGCTTGTGCCAGCCTTGTAAACCTCTGCTCCTTTTACAAGACAGGCACATATCCATATCCAGGCCAGCTCCCCAGCCTTACCTTTGTCACAGCCTATGACCTCCTCTCCCCTTATGTTTGCTTTCCTGCTGCTGCCCTTCTTCAGCCGGGGTTCCTCCTGATAGCCTATGGCCCTTCCCTCAGCCAGATGATCCATTTAATAGACAGGGACACCTTTCTTGTCCTTTGGCTCCTGACTCAACTAGGTCTCCTTACCTTGATCAGTTAGTTCCTCTTTTTCTAACCAGCTCTCTACTCCGCCCTATTTTTTGTTTGATTGTTTGTTTATTTGTTTTTGAGACAGGGTCTTGCTATATAGTTTAGGCTAGTTTTGAACTATGTAGCCCAGGCTGGCCTCTAACTTAGGGCAATCCTCCCACCTCAGTCTCCAGAGTGCTGGGATTACAGGCATGTGCCACCACGCCTGGCACCCCACCCTATTTATTATTTATACCTTCATAGCCAGACCTCCTTCCCTGCCTTGTTCTCTGTCCACAGACAGGTCCCCCTTTCCTGTCTCTGCTTCCCTACTCAGCTGGGACCCTTTCTGTAGTTTGTTCCTCCTTGCCCTTCCATTCCCCTACCTGGCTCCTCTGCCCACTAAGCCTGTACCCTCAGACATCCCCCAGGCCCAGTCAGGTTCAGTTCTCCATCCCTGACCTTTCATAACACAGGACCTCTCGAGCCTGTGTCCCATGCCCAGCTAGGCCCTCTTCCCCATTTAGGCCCAATTCCCCAGTAAGGATCCCCTCTGCTGTCTATGCCTCCCTTTTTGAGCCAGCTTCCTGTGCCTAGCCAGGTTCCTTTCCCAGATCATGTCCCCACTCCAGCTCGCTCCAACCGTCTAAGCCTGGTGGGTCTTTTACCGGAGAGAATCCCTATCTAGTCCTCCTCCTCGAGGCAGACCCTATTCTCCAACCAACACCTCTTTTCCAAGAGGGCCCCTTCTCCTTCCAGATCCCTTTCCTTATCAAGTGTTCCTCGTCTGCCAGGCAGCTTGTGCCAATCATTTCCCCATTCAGTAGCCTTCGTGATCTGCTGTGCCCTCCCAGCCTGGCCTTTTGTGCTGATGAATTGCCCCTTCACCTGCCTATTCCTCCTTCTACAGCCAGTACCTCTTTCCTGGCCCTGCACACTTTCCTGCCCTATTATCCACCCAGTGCACTCCTGCCAAGACTTTCACCAGAATGCATCTCAGTTCCCAGACAGCTTCCCTTCCCAAGCCATGCTCCCTTGGTCTCCTTATGAAACTGGCCCCAGCTGGCTCACCCTCCCCGAACAGTAGCCCTTCACCACCTGGACCTTTTCCCTTGCCAGACATCCTCCCCTTGCCAGGCCTTTTTCACCAGCCTGTGCTCCTTACCCTGCTGTCTCTCAAAACTCCCTCCCTTAGCCAGGTTGATCCCCTCCCGACCCCTAGATAACCCCCCCTCCCAGCAGAACACCTTATTTTTAGAGCCCCGCGTCAGCCTTTGCCCATGTCTCCAGTCAGGCCTCCTCATTGTCTTGTACTGCAGACTCCATGTAGGTCCCCTCTTACAGCCAGGTTCACCACCTACGATCTGTTCCCCAGGCATCTCCCTTGTTATGCTTGTGTCCCCCAGCCTCTCCTGGTTTTCCTTACTATGCCCTGTTCACTGTCTTAGGCTGCCCAGTCGCCGACCTGCATCCTCCTTCCCAGCCAGTTTATATCTCCCTTCCCAGCCTCTTCTCCCTCTCCCTCCCCATCCCCGCTCCTGCAGCTTGTTCCCCTTTTTCCCTAACCTATATGCCCTTCCCAGCTAGTGTTCTCATCCCCACAAGAGGCTCTCTCCTCACAAGTCACCCCAATATTGGTCTTTCTCCTTAGCCACCTGGCTAGCTGAAATTTTTCTCACACACACATTTACACAGTGAGCAATCTGGCAGAATTTTCATATTTGTATTTTGGGAACACCCCAAAAGAAAAAATAGTGGAACTTCTTTCTCTCCTGCAACATAGCCCTGGTTGGTAAGGTTTTGACAGTGGGGGTTGCTTTTCAAACACAGCAATGAGAATACCTTCAAACAAAACCATTGCATGTCTTCAGTTATTGAAACATGATGCAGGTCAGCCTCCAGAAAAAGTCGCTCCCTAAATCATTCCCTGGGAAACACTTCACCCCAGACCACCACCAAACTTTAGGTGCATTTCTCCTCCCCAAAGTCTGATCTGTTCCCCTCTATACCTGCTCCCCAAGTATCAGGAGTCCTTTGCTGAAGTAGATCCTAGTATACAAACTGTATCTGAATGAAGTCACAAATACACATAAACAGAGAAGCGGTTATTTTTAAACAGCTTTTATTTTTTAGCAACTTGCATAATTTTTAAATTTACTAGATCCAGATTTTTACATCATTCAGTAAGTTAAATTATGTATCTATCAGTTTGTCTCTTTTTGCTTCACATCAGTTGTAGAAACAATGAAATGGAACATCTACCTTTAATAAACCTCAGAACTTTGACATGTACAGTAAACTTTATCTAGCCGTTCAGTTTATCTAAATTTGCTTTTTGTATTTATTTAACACTTACATTTACCTTTCAAGTTTAACAAATGCTATTTACAACTCAGCAAACACCTGTGCAACTAAAATTAATTTGCAATCACACAAGTTTGAATGAAAAAAACAAAACCAAATCACTAACAGAACTCTTGTTTATAACCTAAGATGTCTCCTAAGTAGTCAAACAGAAATAAGAAGCAAACCCAAGAACAGTCTTAACAATTTTTTTCAAACAACAGAAGGCATTCACAAAGCGTATCAATCAGATAAACGCCACTTTCATCTAAGTAATCCAATAGATTCATAGAAAATTTGAAGATGCCAAGCATTTATCCCAAGACAAGGCGTCAAAGCAAACATTAACATTTGTACCTCATTTGAAACTTTAACAATTCTAAACTAGGGAAGGAGGCAAAGGCTTGCAGAAGCAAGAAGTTCGACAGTAGAAAATGGACATCCCTCAGGCAGTAAAGGCAGCCATTTTCCCCAGTTTAGGATCCTGTCCCCTGTCGAGTGAACGAAGCCACCAAAGAAGGAGAGGGAAAGAAAGAAGGCATCGTAGGAACGCTGTGGTGGAAGGTAAATTTAAGCAAAGAACGAAGAAAATCAGAAACCCAAACAACACAAATCGAGCCTACCGAGGTGACTGAAGGCAGCGCGGCATGGCGGCCGCCATGTTGGCCCGCAGCGCCAGGCAAGGCCTAGAAGAGGCGCGGGGCCGCACTGCTCGCCGCGCTGGCCTCGAGCGGCTTCACGGAATTGTAGTGCTCCCCGAGGCTGCGGGCGTAGTGCAGATAGACGAGGGTGAGCGGCTTCTTGTGGTACTCCTCCCCAACGAGCAAGGAAGGCGAATTGGCCTGGACCACTTCGATGGGGGTCTGCAGGACGTGCGACAGGGCCCTCAGCTCAGGCTGGCCGCCCCACTCCCCGCGGTGAACGATGTTGTCGCAGTGGGTCATAAAGTCGGCAAGGGTGTAGGCGTCCCCCGTTTCAGGGTCGCTGAAGAAGGGCAGAAAGTCGTCGACGTGCTTCCGCATGTAGTTGGCTGTGCGGCGGCGCAAGCTCTCCACAGACACGGAGAACACCAGCTGGTCTTGGATGGCGCGGTACATGCAGTGGCTGTCCGCAGGGATGTCCTTCATCTCCAGATACTTGGCTCCCAAGATGGTTGCAAGCTTCGCCTCCTCCTCTTGACGGAAGCTGGCCAGATGCTCCATCTCGGCCACAAGGATCCTCTCCTGCCGCTCTCTCTCCAGGGCCTCCTTTTTTTCTCGCCTTTTCTGTGCCCTAGAGATGTGGGGGTGCTGGTTCTCGAGATTCATTTTCGCCAGATTTTCGGTGACAGAATCCAGGGCGCTGCTGCCCGGGAAGTTCTCTTGGAACTTCTCTAACTCCTGCTGGTGCCTCTGCTCCATTTCGGCCTGGAGGCGGGTCGCGTGGAGGCGCAACTGCTTTCTTTTCTTTTTGTCGCTCCTGGGGACAGAGCGCTTCATGCTCTGGATTTGGGCTTCTAGTTCTTTCTTTTCGCGGTGGTGGCGACGTATCATCCGCTGACGTTCACTCTGGAGATCTTCCATGAGGTTAACAGGAGGCGACAACCAAAGTTTGGTGGCGGCTCAGTTAACGGTTCAAACCACCCAACAGGCCACACAGATCCTCAGCCTGGCCTAGCTCTGGTGCTCTGTTGGCCTAGGGGCTACTTGCTCTCACCCTATTCATAGCCCTGGCTACTATTGGCCACTGTGTCTCCGGGACTACGTCCCCCCCCCCCCCCCCCCCCCCGGCATGTCTTGGCACTATGATTGGCTGTTGGAAGACCCTAAGTATGTCCTCTGTAACCCCCGTAGCAACTGCTTTCAGTTTTAACGGAATTCAAATATCACCCGGAAGTTCCTGCCTTTCTACAGCTTGTGCCATAATTGGGCTTGTAGAATTTTTCAGGGAGTCCTACTGCCGACTTCATTTCCACGTTTGGACACAATGCAGGAACAGGTCACGCTAGATAACCACATGATAAATACTATACCATCAGCTGAATGTGCTCTGACCCTGGACTTGGCATTACTCCTAGTGTCCAGGAGGTAATGTGGTTTTCTCCAGTTTTTCAGATCCCTTGACCAGTGAACCCTTAATCTTTGTGCATCAGAACAAAGACATTTCTTTATGTTCATGGGAGTAGAGTCCTTTCAATTTACACCTCCAACTCACCCTGCCACATCTGTGTAAAAAGACAACAGCCAATCTCTTTAGAACTATTCACTACAAATAAGCAGGCCTCTTGGTGTGGCTTGTGCCAACAGAATTCACCCATTCTACATTTCCCTTCTCTTGGGTCCGCAGCTCCCAAAATGGGCTCTCTAGGATATCCAGGAAACACTACAGCCAGTGTTCATCAAACCTCTTCTTTCTGATCATTTTTAACTTCTGTAAGTTGTGAGAAGAAAGAAAACCCCAAACTCTTTTAAATATATGCCCATCCTGCCCCACCCTGCTCACGTGTGTCTTGAATCACCAAATAAGACAGTCCTCTAGACAAAACCTCCCCCTTACTACAGATAAAGAAAGTAGATATTCATGCAGGTTTGTTACATGTATCAAAATTTTGCTCCTCTTTGTTGGGAAATATGTGGATTTATTGTAGTTTAACAATTCACCGGTCAAAGGGCAGCTGGTTTGTTTTCAGTTTTGAAATACTATGAATAAACCTTCTATAAACATCTGTATACAGGCTTTTGTGTGAACATAAGTCTTCATTTCTCTAGGGGAAAAATGTTCAGAAGTTCAACTGCTGGGTTATATTCAAAGTATATGTTTATTTTTTAAGAAAATATTTTACAGAATGGCTGTACTGTTGTACATGCCCACTAGCAGTGTGTGAGTGATCTAGTTTCTCTGCATCCTCACCATCACTGGTTGGCACAGGTTTTTGTTAGCCATTCTAATAGGTGTTTAACCACATTTCATTGTGGTTTTAGTTTGTATTTGTCTTGTGGCTAATGATGTACCTCTTTTTATGTGCTCATTTGCCATCAATAATATACAGTGTTGTCTTCTGTAAAGTGTTTAAGTCATTTGAATATTTTCTGATTGGACAATTATTACTGTTAGTTTTGAGTTCTTTTATAGTCTAGATATGAGTTCTTTGTTGGATATGTACCTTATAAGTATTGTCTTCCAGTCCATAGCTTGTTTGTATCATCTTCTTAGCAGAGTCTTTCTCAAATCAAATTTTTTTCATTTTGATGAGGTAAAATTTATCAAATTGTCCTTAGATAGGTCATATTGAGACAGGAGAGAAGGGCCTGATACTCCTCAAAGGCTACTTTTGCACTACAGCTGCCCCAAACACCCCAGGACCTGGAATCAGCTGCATCAGGCCTCCAAGGCTGCTCTAAGAGATGTTTGCTTTGACTATGGCAGACTTCAGTCATGGACCTATTGTATGTTACCCTACCCTGCAGCGTCTCTGGATGACTCATCCCTTTACAGTGCTCCTCAGTCAGGTCTACTAGGGACCACTACCCTTACCCATGACCACTCTATATAAGCAAGCTCCTCAGACCAGTCATGTGCTAGTTCTAATAAAGTCTCTTCCAGTAGCATGCATTGTCCTATTCACGATTTCTGTCTCAAGTGGCTCGTGACTGAGCTGCTGACACTGAAGATAGTAGCCAGACAGGAGAGCAACAAAGAACATCTGGGAACTTCCATCTCTAGTGGCTGGAAGAGCCTCGAATCCTACTAGTACATGCTTGCTCCAAGCAGCAAGGAGGGCTGTTAACACTAAAAGAGCTACCACCTGCTGGCATTCAAAGCTCAGGGCAATTGACACTAAAAAAGCTACACTGCCAATTTGTGATTTTCGTATGAATTTTGTATGAACCCTCAGGTTTTTGGTAACATCTTAGAAGCATGTGTGAGGACCCTCCCCTCCAGAGGGCCCTGGAGAAGAGGGAAGACAGTGGTGATGGAGGTTAGTGGACTCAAGAATCAGCTTATGTCTGATTTCCATCTTGCATGCATCTAAGAATTCACACTAGTGCCAATATTTTTAGTGTCAAGACTAAGAACTCTTTGTCTAATACTAGATTTCAAAAATGTTGCCTTTTTTTTTAAAGCTAAAAGATTTATAGCTTCAGGTTTTAAAGTTAAATCTGTGATGTATTTTTCAATTTTAATTTATTAGTACATGTTTGTGATATATGATTACTTTCATTGTAGGTATTTGGTACCTGTACAAGACACATTTTACTACTTTTTTTATGTCCCTTTCTCCCCTCTCCTCCTCCCCTCCCTTCATCTCCTGGTCCCTTTCCCAGTTGCAGTAGATCTATCTCCCTGTTTCCTTTAATCTATCTTTTATTTTGCTCTTTATTTATACTGTACTTTGGATTTCTCATATAAGAGAAACCATTTGATATTTAAACATGTGTGTCTGATTTATTTTACTTAATATTAGCTTTTAAGGTGCATCTATTCTACACAAGGTTCAGACACATCTTTATAGAGGAATAGTAGTCCATTGTATATAAATGCCATATTTTCTTTATCCATTTGTCTTTTTTTTGTCTTTGTTGAGACAGGGTCTCACAGTGCAGTTTAGGCTGGCCTTGAGCTCACTTTGTAACCCAGGCTAGTCTCAAACTCACAATAATCCTCTGGCCTCAGCCTCCCAAGTGCTGGGATTACAAGCATGCACCACCATGCCCGGCTTCCCTTTGTCTTTTGATGGACATATGGGTTGCTGCCAAGGTTTGGCTATTATGAATTGCGCTGCTATAAATTTTGGTTTGCATGTATAGCTATGATGTCTTTAAATCTTTCAGGAAGATAACCTAGAAGGAGAGAAGCTGAGTCAATGGAATTTCTATTTTTAGTTTTTGAAGAATCTCCATACTGATTTTCATAATGGTTGTACTAGTTTACATGCCCGTCAACAATACAACAGGGTTTCTTTTTCACAGCCACTGTAGCATTTGTTATTATTTGATTTCTTGATGATTGCCATTCTTTCTGGAATAAGGTGATATCTCAGTGTTGCTTTAATTTGCGTTTTTCTAATGGACAGTTTTTCATGTATTTATGAGTCATTTATATTTCTTCTTCTGAAAAGTGTGATTCATTTTAACTTTGCTTTTGTGTAAAGCTTGAGACTTAAGGTTCATCTTTTTGCCTAGGCGTGTCCAGTAATTGCCATGTAATTTGTTGAAAAGCTATGCTTTTTCCATTGAGTTGGTTTTGTACTTTTGTCAAAAATCAGGTGGGAAGATTTTTGTGGCTCTATTTCTGGGCCCTGTACACTATTTTATTCATCTGTATGTCTGTACTTCTACAAACATTATATAGGCTTGATTAAGGTAGGTATGCAATTTATTTATTATTATTTTGTTTTTTTGGCACAGGGAATCAAACTCATAACCTCATGCTTGCCAAGCAGGTGCTGTGCCACTGAGCTATATCCCCAGTCCCAGTAGGTATGTAATAAATCTTGAAATCAGGTAAAACATTCCTCCAACTCTGTCCTTCTCTTTCAAAATTATTTTAGCAATTGTAATTCCTTTGACTTTTTGTATAAATTTTAGAATACACTTGTTATAATGGTTGATACATTGCGCAACTTGAGAAGTCTAGAAGTTTAACTAACTCAGATTTTCTACATCCCAGGATGTAGAGGACATACAGTTACCTCTCCAGGATATTGTTCATTGTGTCAATCTAAGAAGTTTAGGTTTAACTAAGTGACTCAGCAGAGGCCCAAGGTTCTCACTTTGTAAACATCCTGAGCCTGTGAGACAGGAGGACAAGGAGATGGTGTAAGTGCTACACCCACCACAGGGTGGATAGCCTGCATACAATATAAGGGAAGAAAAGAGGCTTGCTCTTCCCCCTTTTGCTCTTGTTGCTTTTGTTGTCTTCCACCTACATGAACTGTTGCCCCTCTGCCGTGTCACCAGCTGATTATGTACTGAAAACTCCACAAACTGTGAGCTAAATAAACCTTTCCTCCTTTAACTTTGTGTGTCAGGTATTTTGTATCAGCAACAACAAAAAAGTAACCAACACAGTTGTTTATATTGACAAAAAGTCTTGCTGGAATTTTCATAAGAATTGTACTAAGGCTGCACATAAATTTAAGGAAAATTGATACTTTCACACATGTAGCCTTCCAATCCATAAACATCTGTTTATGTATTGCCATTTATTCAGATCTTCATTGATTTCTTTCATTACTCACTATATAAGACTTTCACCATATGGATCATATATATATATATATATATATATATATAGTTACATTTACAATTATGAACTACTCTTTTTTGACAGGTGATTATGAATTGTACTGTATTTTCATACAGGTTTTTGGAAAGATATGGCTATATGAATTGGGCTGCTATAAATATTGGTATGAATGTATTATAACATGATGCCTTTAAGTCAGGAAGATATGTTGAAGGGGAATATTTAGGTCATTGCTAGTATGTAGAGCTATAATGGATTTTATGTTTATCTTGTGTTCTATGACCTTACTTGACTCACTTCTTTCTTTTTAAAATTAAATTTATTAGAACATTTTTTAAAATTTTATTTTAAAGATAGTAAAATCCAACAAAACATGGCAGAACAAAGTCAATCAAAACAAAGCAGTAGAACTGGTACAGAACTTCAAAGCAAGATACTATGAAAGCAATAGCTACTATAGTATATCTTGTTATCTTTACAATAGTTGACCATTCCATCAGGTATAGCAAAATCAAACCAAAACCAAAACAGAATAAAACCAATAAAAACACAATATGAAATAAAGCAAAAAAAAATTAATCAGAATAAAGCAAAACAATGAAAACAATATTGGGCCTCAAAGACAAGACAGAAGGGAATCCCCCATATTTGCAACATTGCATACTGTCATCTTCCCAAGAGATGCTCAGACTGCTGGCCCCAGGCCTGCAAAATCAACCAAACAATACAAGCGTTTAGTTGCTTTATGTACCTTAGTTGCTATCAACCTAGCCAGTCCTCTGAACCGGCAGGTTGCTTGGTCGGGGGAGTCCTTGATTCTTAGCCCACATGCTGGTAGGCTTACAGGAGGCACAGATCTTTCTCTTCCTGGAGTCCGTGCCAGTCGCACACCACTCACCAGGAAGGCAGGCTAGTTGTCTTCTGGTTGGAACCTCCCTGACCCAACATGGTGGGTTCTCAGGAGGTACAGTTCATTCTCTTCCTGGAGTCCACACCGGTTGCACGCCACTCACCAGGAGGGCAGGCTAGTTGTCTTCTGGTTGGAACCTCCCTGACCCAACTTGGTGGGTTCTTGGGAGGCATAGAACACTTTTGATATACACAATAATCACATTCATCACAGCAAATTTGTACCTGTACATAATATACCTTGATTCTCCTTTTTCCCCCCTACCTCCCCTTTCTTCAATCCTTTCCCCCTCCCCATTTACAAAAACTTTGTTTCCATTTTCTTCCTTCTATTGTCTTTTTTCCCTTTTCCCTATTTTCCTTTCCCCCTCTCTCCTCCTTTTTCCCCTTCCCATTTGAACACTTTTTTATACTTCCCAATATATATCATCTGTTTTGGCCCTTGTTTACCCTTTGGGTTTCACATACAGGAGAAACAATGTGATATTTAAACATGCATGTTCAATTTGTTTCACTTAAAATTGTGTTCTCAGGGTACATTCATTTACCTAAAAATGTCACAAGTTTATTCTCCTTTGTGGCAGAATAGTACTCCATTGTATATAACAACTGCATTTTCTTTATTTGTTACTGGGCATTTGTCATGGCTTGTATCTAGATGTCCCCCCAAAGCCTCATGCAGTCATAGGTGGTAAGTTTCAAAAGTTGTTGGATTAGAGTGTGTGATGCTGGGATTAAGGGTGTGTGATTACTAAATCAGTCCACTGATTGGTTTGGCATATTTCTGGGTGTGGACAATTGGAAAGTCCACCCTGGGTGTGAATGTCACCACCCAAAATGTGGGTAGCCTGGGAGGGATAAAAATGAGTGGCAGGCTGCTACTGCTGCTTCACTTGTTGCTTGCTGCTTGCTGCTTTCTGCCTGCCTTCTTTGCAGTGCCCTTCTGCCATCCCACCATGCCTTGGAGTCAACCTATATGAACTAAAACCTTTACAAACTGTGAACTACAAACACTTTCCTCCTTTAACTTTGGGTGTCAGGTATTTTGTCTTGGCAATGATAAAAGTAGCTAAGACAGCATTGGGGATGTTTCCAAGATTTATCTGTTTCAAATTGTGCTGCTATAAACACGGGTGTGCATATACCACTGTGGTATGGTACTTTTAACTTTTTCAGGAAGATACCAAGGAGAATAGCTGGGTCAAATGGAACCTCTAGTTTTAGTTTTTTGAGGAATCTCCATACTGATTTCCATATTGGTTGTATAAATTTACACTCTTACAAACAGTGGAGAAGGGTTCCTTTTTTTCCCACAGCCATGCCAGCATTTGTTACTGATTGATTTCTTGATGATAGCCATTCTTTCTAGACTGAGATGGAATCTCAGTGTTGTTTTCATTTGCATTTCTCAAATGACCAGTGATATAGAACATTTTTTCATATATTTATTTCCTGTTTGTAACTCTTCATCTGAGAAGTTGTCTTAGTTACTTTTGTCATTGCTAGGACAGAATACCTGATACTAGAAGTTAAAGGAGAATAAGTTTATTTAGCTCACAGTTTATAGAGGTTTCAGTCCATAATCAACTGGCTCAGGCATGGTGGGATGGCAGACAGGCACCACAGAGGAGAAACAGTTCCTGGCAGGCAGAAGGTAGCAAAGCAAGCAAGGTGTGGTCACAACCCTTTCTATCCTTTATATTTTATCCAGGCTACTTATTCTAGTGCTCTTGATCCTAGCATTGTACCATGAATAAATCCCAATTTTACACATTCTAGATCCAGCCAACTCTGAAAAAGCTCTACCTATGACTGCATGAGGTTTTGGTGGGACATCTAGATACAAGCCTTAACAGAAGTGTTTCTTCATTTCAGATGCACATTTTTTTGGATGGGGTCTTCAAATATGGGGCGGTCTAATTTTTTGAGATCTTTATATATTCTAGACATAAGTACTTTGAGGAATAGCTGACAAAATTTTTTCCATTCTGTGAGCTGTCTCTTCACTCTTTTGGGGCTTGTTTTTTACTGGGCAAAAGCTTTTTAATATGATGTGACTGCAGTTGTTGACTTTTTGTAATATTTCCTATGCAATTGGGGTTTGGTCATAAAGTCTTTGCCTACAGCTAAGTCTTCAAGAGTCTAACTTATTTTACTTTCCAGTAGAATATGTGTTTCTGTTTTAATATTTAGATCTTCCATTTCGATTTTAGTTTAGTGTGTGGTGAGAGATATGGGTCTAGGCTTAATCTTTGGCACGTGGAAAGCTGGTTTTCCTAGCACCATTTATAAAAGTGACTATCTTTCTTCTAGTGAAGGTGTTTGGCTCCTTTGTTAAAGATAAGGTAGCTGAGTACATTTGGAGTTGTTTCTGCATCTTCTGTTCTGTTCCATTCCATTGATCTTTGGGTCTTTTTTGGTTAGCACCATGCTGTTTTTGTTTGTTTGTTTGTTTTTTATCATGGTAGCTTTATAGGATAATTTCAAGTCCGGGATTGTGATGCCCCCTGCCTTGCTTTTGCTGTTCAGAATTGCTTTCACTATTCTAGCTCTCTTTTCATTCATATGAATTTTAGGATTGTTTTCTCTAGTTCTGTGAGGTATGCTATTGGTATTTTGATCAGAATTACATTATATCCATGTAAAAGTTTTGAAAGTATGGCCATTTTCAATGTAATGGTTTTCCTTATTCAAGAACAGGGGATGTCTTTCCATTTTCTAATATCTTCTTCTATCTCCTTTTTCAGAGTACTATAGTTTTCAGTGGAGAGTTTTTGTACTTCCTTGATTCGTAAATATTTCATGTTTTGATGTTATTGTGAAAGGTATGGTTTACTTAATTTCTCTCTCAGTGAGTGTTATTGGTGTTTAAGAATGCTATTAATTTTTTGAGTGTTGACTTTGTATCCTACTATGGAAATCTAGGAGTATTTTGGTGGAGCTTCTGTGGTCTTCCATGTAGAGTATCATGCCATCAGCAAATAATGATGAACTTCTTCCTATCCTTATTGCTTTTATTTTTTTCTCTTGCATAACTGTTCTGGCTCATGTTTCCAGAAGTGTATTGAATAGGAGTGGTGATGGTGGGCATCCTTGTCTTGCTCCTGATTTTAGAGGGAAAGCTTTCACTTTTCGTCCATTCAGTATGATGTTGGCTATTGGTTTCTCATAGGTGACTTTTATTAGATTGAGATAAAGCCATTCTATTCCAGTTATCCATAGGGTTATCATGAATGGATGTTGAACTTTGTCAAATGCTTTTTTATGCAACTATTAAGATGATGATGAGGTTTTTGTTCTTTGTTCTGCTAATGTGGTGTATTACACTTACTGATTTGTGTATGTTGAAGCATTCCTGCATCCTTGGGATGAAACTCATTTGGTCATAGTGTATAATCTTCTTGATAATTTGCTGCATTCTGTTTGCCAGTATCTTATTGATGATTTTTGTGTCTGTGTTCATTAGGGAGATTGGTTTGTAGTTGTTTTGTTTTGTTTTTGATTAGATCCTTCTCTGGTTTTGGTATCAGAGTAATTCTTGCTTCCAGGAATGACTTTGGGAGAATTGCTTCCCTTTCAATGTTATAAAAGACTGAGGAGTAGTGGCATTAGATCTTCTCTAAACTTCTTGTGGAATTCAGTAGTGAATCCATAAAGACCTGGGCTTTTCTTTATTAGAAGTTTTTTAATTACTTCTTCAATATAATTGAATGATATTGGGTTATTTAGGATTTTTATATCTTCTTGATTCAACTTTGGTAATTCATATGTATAAGGGAATCTGTCCATTTCTTCTGAGTTTTCTGTCTTATTAGAGTATGGCTTCTTGACTAATACAGGATTAACGCAGGATCCATTGTGATTTCACCCTTTTCATTCTTAATAGCATGGATTTTGGTCTTTTTCTTTCCTGTTTTTGATAAGGTTGGCTAAGGGTTTGTTGATTTTATTTGACCTATTAAAGAACCAACTCTTTTGCTCATTGATTCTTTGTATTGTTTTCTTAGTCCATTTGCATTAATTTCTGCTCTAATATTTATAGTTTACTCCCTTGTATGGGCTTTGGGTTTAGCTTGTTCTTCTTTTTCTGGAACCTGGAGGTTCAACATTAAGTTATTTATTTGCACTTGCTCTGTTTTATTGATTTATGAGAATTCATCACTATAAATTTTCCTCTTATGACTGCTTTGATTGCATCCCATAAGTTCCAGTGTATCATACTGGCATTATAATTGAATTGTAGATACTGTATAATTTCTACTTTAATTTCATTTATGACCCATTCGTTGTTCAAGAGAGTGTTATTTAATTTCCATGTGTTTGTACAGCTTTTTGTTGTTGTTGTTCGTTTGTTTCTTTTGTCATTTTCTTCCAATTTCATTGTGGTATGATCTGATAATATACATGGGATAATTTCAATTTCTTTTCATTTACTTAAGCATGTTCAATGAGCTAGTATGTGATCTATTTTAGAGAAAGTCCCATATGCAGCTAGAAGAATGTGTATTCTGTTGTTATGGGATGGAACACTCTATAGATATATACTAAGTTCATTTTTTCAAAGGTTTGGTTCAACTCTGATATTTCTTTGTTGATTTTTTTTTGTCTAGTTGATCTGTCCATTTGTGAAAGCAGGGTATCAAGGTCTCCCATTACAACTGTATTAGTGCTTATCTGATTTTTCATATCCATTAATGTTTGTTTTATATAGTTGGATGTGCTGGTATTTGGTGCACACATATTGTTATTTATTCCTCTTAAACTGTTCTCTTATCAAGTATGTAGTGACCTTCTTTGTCTCTTCTGATCAGTCTTGGTTTAAAATCCACTTTATCTGGAAATAAAATAACTACCCTTATTTTTTCCTCAGGTCCCTGTTGCATGGAGTATTGTTTTCCATCCTTGGACTTTCAATCTATGACTTAATTTTTTAGTTCAATACATTTCTTGTATGCAGCATATTGTTGGACCTTGTTTCTTGATCCATTCTGCCAATCTGTTTATTTTGACTGGTGAATTGAGACCATTTGCATTGATTGCTATAACTGACATGTATTGACTTATCCTTGTCATATTATTTTCCTGTTATTGGTTCCCCTTCTTTCCCTTCTTTTTAATTGCTCACCTTGCCTGATGGATTCATTCTATTGAGATTCTTGCAATTGTTGTCTTCATTGTCTCTTTCTAAACTATCCTTCAGAACTTTTTGGAGTGCTGGTTTCATGGTCATGAATTTGTTCAGGTATTCTTTATCATAGAACTATCTTATTTCTCTATCAATTTTGAAAAATAACCTGACAGGTATATCAGTGTGGTTTGGAGGTTGTTTTCTTTCAGGACTTGAAATACTTCACTACTACAAACTCTGTTTATTTTGATTGGTAAATTGAGACTGTTCAGATTGATTGCTACAGCTGACACATATTGACTTATCCTTGTCATATTATTTTCCTATTGTTGGTTCCCTTTCTTTCCCTTCTGTTTAATTGCTTGCCTTGTCTAGTGGATTCATTCTATTGGGATTTTAGTAATTGCTTCCTTTTTCTAGATTGTCCTTCAGAATTTTTGGAATGCTGGTTTTGTGGTTATGAATTTGTTTGGGTGTTGATTATCATGGAACTATTTTATTTCTCCATCGATTTTGAAAAATAACTTGGCAGATACATCAGTCTGGGTTAGAGGTTCTTTTCTTCCAGGACTTGAAATACTTCACGGCTCTGAGCTCTCCTTGATTCAGGTGTTTGTGTTGAGTAATCTGCTGTGATTCTGATGGGCTTTCTTTTATAGGTGATTTTTTTCTTTAACAACTTTTATTATTCTGTTCCTATGTTGAATTTCTGGAATCTTGACTACTATATGCCTTGACTTTTTTGTGATCATGGCTAGTTGGAGTTGTATATGTCTCACTGATCTATATGTCAAGTTCTTTTTCCGTACTTGTGAAGTTTTCTGCTATTGCTTTTGCAAACAGGTTTTTTTCAAATGTGCTTTGTGTTATCTTTTGATCTTTTATTGATTCCAATTAAACATGTTATTCTTCCTTGCAGCATCTAGCAGCTGTTGGGTTAATTTTTCATGGTCACTTGTTATATTTAAGAAGTCTTCCATCTGATGATTGTTAATCACAAACGTGTCTTCTACATCTGATAGTCTATCTTCACATTGGTTGATTCTGCTGTGTATACTTTGATTAGCATTTTTTTAATCTCCTGGATATCTGTTTAAATCTGTTTTATGCAATTTAGTTCTTGTCTGCATTGGGTATTCATAGTTTCCATCATTTTCTTAAGCTTCTCCATTTAAAAAAATCTATGTCTACTCTAGATTCACTTACCATGTCCTTCATTATAGTCATCATCTCTTTAGTTATTTGTGTGATTATTTCTCTTTTTTTTTCTAGAGACTCAGTCACTTGCTTTGTTACTTTTGCTGCTACTATTTCAGAATGTTCAGTTTTGTGGATTTTGATTTCTTCCACCTCAATACCCCTAGATTTGCTTTGGGCATGCTGGGGGTCTGGGATTATATCTTGCTTCTGTGTTTTCTCATTTTCTATTTTTTAAATTTGTTTTCTGCATTGATGCTTGTAAACTGTTTATGACAAGTATCTTTATTATCAGTATTGAGACCTCTTTAGGAAATGACTACTTTTCAGAGATATCTTCTAAGTGTAGCTGGCTTTTGGTTTTTGAGTCTGTCCCAAGATGCTGCCTCTTCAATTTATTGGGAGTAAGAGGTTGCTGCCTGTTTGACCTAGCACCCAGTTCTTTGGTACTGGACTATGGTACTGTTTATGACTCCAGACAATCTCAGTATTGACATACAAGGAGGAACAACTGATAACAACTGTGTCATATTGGCTAATGTAGCGCAATCAGTAATAAAAATAGCATCAAGCACAGTCCAGATTGACAAAGTTTGATAACTGTTAAATTTCCACCTTTAACCATATGCATAACAAAATCTAAAGCACATCAGAAAATTATATACAATGAATATCCCCTAGTTAGAGTAGTTTTACCCTCGGGGGAGAAAATTTCAAAGAGATAAGAGAAAAACAGAGAAATAAAGGTTAGAAGCAAGCCTGAAGGACAAAGGAAGATTTCCCAAGTTTTGGGACACTCGTGAAGAAGACATGAGGGAAAGAAAGAAGGAAGTAATAAAAACAAGAACAAAACAAAACAAAACAAAATTAAAAACAATGTTCAAGAGCCAGGCATGGTGGCACACGCTTATAATTCCGGCAGTCAGGAAGCTAAGGCAGGAGGATTGCTATGAGTTCAAGACCAGCCTGAACTACATAGTAAGCCTATCTCAAAAAACAAGCAAACAAAAAATTTTCACATTTGTGAAAAAACAAAACCAAACAAGAAAAAAACAAAAGCAAAGAAAAAAGATTTCTCTGCAGTTTCAAACCAGTGGTTATCTTCTAGGGTCTACAATTTTGTGGTGGTGTTCAATTCATTGTGTGTCTCTACTGTCACTGGTAGACAAAGGAGGCAGACAGCTCAGATTCATGCTGGATGGTCCCAGTAAGCCTACAGTAGGATTAGGGCAGGGTGCCACCTTTGGTGCTTTCAATTCTATAGCTGTTCAGGTGGATCCAGGCCTCTGGTTTTGGAGTTGGAGCCTGAGTTATTCAGCCTACAACAGGAATCTCTTCCAACCTGACCTCAGCTCCCTTATCCTAGATGTCTCCCATGGCTGTCCCTCGCCTAGTCACTGGGAGCTCTGCGATGAAGCCAACCCACTGCTCCTCTGAACCCTGGATTCACTTAGTCCCTCCCTAAAATGGCGTCTGACCAAGCTTCCTCTCCTGGAGACATGGAAATTGCTTGTGCTAGAGTCACTCGCCAGCTCTTGTAGCTCACAGCATTCATAGTTCTGTTCCACTGGCATGTTTCTCCCCAGGGGCCTCTAGAGTCACCCTCCCTCACTGTGTCTTTGTAAAATCAAGTCTTCTCTCTCATGCCATGAACTGGGAGCCAGGGAAAAATTGAAGTTTTTCACCTTTTTCTGCATTGAGGTATGTCTCTTCATTTTCTCTATGGGCTTCAATTTTACCTTCAGATCCTTCCTGGGTTCCAGGGATCCATCTTCCTCATTCTTTTCTTCCCCACATTGTTACATTCTAAATCTGGAATCCAAAACTGGATTCCAAATTTTGGAGAGGTTGATTTGTTGTTGATTACCATTCTTCCATCTTCCCGGAATTTAATTCACTTATTTCTAAGAGGTTTTCTTTTTGTCTTTTGGAAAGTAGATGCCTTGGAGTTTTCTACAGAGACAGTCATATCATTTGTGGTGAGGAACAGTTTTATTTCATCCTTTCCGACTGGTATATCTTTTATTCCCTTTTCTTGCCTTATTGCACTAGTTAGAACTTCCAGCACGACGCGGCAGTGGTGATAGAAGGCATCTTTAGTTCCTTTCCTTCATCCCTCCCTCCCTCCCTCTTTCTTTTCTTTTCTTTTCTTTTCTTTTTTCTTTCAGTACTGAGTTTGAACCCAGCACCTTCACACTATGCTACATCCCCAGTCCTTTTTAAAATTTTTATTTTGATACAACAACAAGTTGAGGTCATTCACCTCTAAATTTTCTAGTTTTCTGAGAGTTTTAAGTATTCCTGGGTATTGGATTTTACCAAATATTTTTCTACATATATTGATATACTCTTGTGATTATTCTTCAGCCTATTAATATGATAGATTACACTGATTAATTTTCAAGTAGTGAGCCAGTTTTTCATTCCTGGATTAAACCTTGTGTGGTCATAGTTTTTAATTTATTTTATGCTTAATTCTATTTGCTAATATTTTGTTAAGGATGTTTATATGTGCATTCTTGAGGGATACTAATCTGTAGTTTTCTTTATTGGTACTTTTTAGTTTTGGAATCAGGATAACACTAGCTTCATAAAATGAATTTGAAGGTGTTACCTCTCCTATTTTTTATTAAGAGTTTGCATGCAATCAGTATTAATTCTTCTTTAAATGTTTGCTATGACTTTCCAGTGAAATCATTGAGTCAAAAGGTGGCCTTTTAAAGTTTTTTAGATTAAAAAATAATTTCCTATATAGAGCCAATCAAATTATTTCATTTTGCACAAGTTTTTAGTCTATTTCTTCTAATTAGTGAAATTTATATGTATAGAGTTTGTAGCATTCTGTTGTTGTTATTTGATGTTTGGAAGATCTGTAGTGATATTCCTTGCTTCATTTTTTTTCTTTTGGTTTGTTTGTTTTGGCTTTTGTTTTTTGAGACAGGATCTTATTCTGGTCTCAAACTTAAGGTGATCCTCCTTCCTCAGACTTCCAAGTGCTGGGATTACAGGTATGTGCCACAATGCCTGGCATTTTCTTTCTTTAATCTTGATATTGGTGTTTTTTAATATTTTTTATATTGGTACTTTTGTTTTCTCTCTTTAATCCTTTGTTCTTTGTTAGTCTCATCAGAGATTTTTTCAGTTTTCTCTTTTCAAAAACAAACTTCTTGCTTCATTGATGTTCCCTATTGCTTTTCTGTTTTCAGTTTCATTTATTTATTATTTCCATCTTTCTGCTTATTTTTAGTTTAGTTTGCTCTTTGTTTTTTAGATTTTAGAGGTAGAATTTAGATTAGATTTTTCTTCTTTTATATCATAAGTATGTAATGCTATAAATTTCCTTATCAGTACTGCTTTACCTGTATCTTACAGGTTTTGATATGTTAATTAACATTCTCATTAGATTCAATGTATCTTTTGGTTTTCCCTGAGATCTTTGGCCTATGGAATGTTTAAAAATGATTGTTAGCTTCCAAGTGTTTTAAAGTTTCCCTGAATTTTTTTTTCTGTTATTGATTTCTACTATGATTCCTTATGGTTAGAGAACACACTTCTATATGATTTCAATTCATTTCAGTTTGTTGGTGTCTGTTCATTACCCAAAACATAGTTTATCTTGGTATATGTTCCATGAGTGCTTAAAAAGAATTTATATTCTATTATTGTTGGTGAAGTGTTCTATAAATTTTATTTGTATCATATTGATTGATGATATTAATTACATCTATATCTTTTTCATTTTCTGCCCAAGTCTAATATGTATTGTTGATATAGGAATGCTGAAAATTCCCACGATAATTGTAGCTTTTTTTATTTCTCCTTTCAGTTCTTCAGGTTTTACTTCATGTATTTCACACCTCTGTTGCAAATCTTACACATTTTAGGGTCCCCACGTATTAATCTTAATGTCTGCATGATAAATACTTTTTAATCCTTTTACTTTTGATATACCAATATCATCGCTCTTATTATTATTTTATTATCTTCTTCTTATTGTTATTAGTAGTAGTACTAGGGATTGAACCCAGAAAATGCTGAGCTGAAGATGCAGCCTTTTTTATTTATTTATTTAGAGAGTCTGGCTAAGTTGCCCAGGCTGTTTTTTTTTTTTTTTAAGACAGGAACTCACTATGTAGTGTAGGCTCGCCTTGAACTTGCTTATGTACCCAGTCTGGCCTCAAACTCATAATGATCCTCCTGCCTCAGCCCCCAAAGTGCTGGGATTACCAGTGTACACCCCCATGCCTGGTGCCCAGGCTTATTTTAAACCTGTGATCCTCCTGCTTCAGCCTCTCAGAGGACTGAGATTATAGGCCTGTACCACCAGGCCCAGCAATATATTTTTACTCTCCTTTGCCCTCACGTCTATTTATAATATAGTTTCCTATATTTTCTACATACATTCAGAACCACAATCAGTTTTATAATTTCAAGTGTAATTTAGCTAATTCAAGACAAGTGATGTCTATTGTATTTATTTTTCAGTTTTAATTACCATATTCTTTCTATTTTCTAAGATTTCTTCTTGTTTTCTGTTTAGACAACTTCATTTAGTCATTTTCTTCAGGTCTCCTCATGTGAAATTCACTTAGTTTTTCTTCATTTTACAATGTCTTGATAGTATCTTCATTCTTGAGGGATATTTTTGTTGGAGGTAGCATTCTGGGTTTGTGGTTCCTTTCTTTCAGTGCTTAAAAAATGTGCCACTTTTTGTTGACATCCATTGTTTCCAATGAGAAATCTGCTGTCTTTTTAATTGCTTTTTCCTTTCTTGTAAGGTGTTATTTGTGTCTCTGCCTTTTTCCTTTGTCTTTAGTTTTCACACATTTGACTAGGATGTATTTTGGTGCAGAATTCTATGGGGTTATCACATTTAGGTTTTGCTTAGCTTCTTGAATCTTATGTCTGTTGTCAAATTTAAGAAATAGCTGATCACATTTCGTTGAATACTTTTTAAATACAGTACTTTAAAAATTCTACCTTTCTCTTCTGGGATTCTGAAGACAGAATATTAAATAATTTGCTGCTATGCACTGAGGAGAGGCCCACACAGACTGACCACCAGCAGGCTGTGGGGGCAGGGGGGCACCTTGGCACAGAAGTGGGAGGAGCAGAGGGGCCTAGGTGGATGCTAGTGAGCCCTGCCAGGCCATCACTGTCAGGTGGCCCTGCAATCCCTGCCTCAGGCTCACGTCCCGGCCACTTCTTGAGTCATCAAGATGGCAAGTTGGCACTGTAGCAGTGGGCGGTGGTGAGATTATCCAGCTGAAGTTGGGGGGAAGCCTCGGGACAAACTCTTATATGGATTCCAGGTTGTTTTGTTTTGTTTTCAGTTTGCTGAGTGGAAGAATTTCAACACTTGGAGGTGAAACTGATGCTTACTGATAGGAAGCATTTGCATCCATTTTAAATCTTCTTCCGCTAAAAGAACCTAATTTAATGGGAGTAAGTATTAATGTTCTCAGGTATGAAGCAGAATTTATGGAATTACACCATTAGTAAGAAGGTTTCTCTTACTTGAAGAACTGGAGTGTCATCCGTGACAGTGCCCTTTTGTACCTGCACCAACCAGGTATCACTAATTGTAAAATAAACAACACAACTAGATCTTCTGACCTTTCCAGGAATAAACTAAGTTCTATAGAAGGCAAAGCATCAGGAAATGGTACACAGCCTGTTCTCTCTGCTACTGGAGAAGAGACTGCTAGGCTAGAATTTCCTGTAGATCCATGAAAGGTGTTAACTATAGCTAGCCATCACAATTGGATTGTGGCTGTATATGCTCATTTTGCTGTGAGTTACAAAATCAATGCACAAAAAATCAATAGCATTCACCAATGACATTATTCACAGATCTAGAGAAAACAATACTAAAGTTCATATGTAACCAGAAGAGACAAAAGCAAAGTAGAAGGCATTGAAATCCTAGACATGAAGTTATATTACAAAGCTACAGTGATAAAAACAGCATGGTAATGGCAGAAAAGCAAACATGTGAATCAATGGAATAGAATAGAGCAAGCAGAAAAAACCCCAGGCACTTATAGCTATTTGACCTTTGACAAGGGCCGAAACATATACTGGAGGAAAGATAGTCTCTTTAATAAATGGTGCTGGGAAAATTGGATATCCATATACAGAAGATTTAGTCTAGACCCATATATCTCACCATGTACTAAACTAACATTAAAATCAATCAAAGATCTAAATGTTAAAACAGAAACACTTAATCTGCTGGGCAATATAATAGGTAGAACTCTTGAAGACATAGGCATAGAAAAGGACTTTCTGAACAGAACCCCAAGGGTATGAGAAATAAGACTCAAAATCAACAAATGGGATCATATCAAATTAAAAATCTTCTGCAAAGCAAAGAAAACAACCAATAGAATGAAGACACAACCTACAGAATGGAAAAAAATTGCCTGCTATGCTTTGAACAGAGAACTAATATCTAGCATATATGAAGAACTAAAAAAATCACTGCCCAATGAAAATAAAAGATTCAATTTAAAAAATTGGACTACTGAAATGAATAGACGTTTCTCAGAAGAAAAAATACAAATGGCCAATAAGTACATGAAAAAATAAGCAACAACTCTGGCCACTAGATAGATGCATATTAGCCGGGAATGGTGGCTCACGCCTTTAATCCCAGAACTCGGGAGGCTGAGGTAGGAGGAGCATTGTGAGTTCGAGGCCCACTTGGGCTACAACTCAAGCGCAAGGCCAGCCGGAGCTACATAGTGTGACCCTGCCTCAAAAAACTAGGGCTGGGAGTTTGGCTCAGTGGCTTAAGCGCCTGTCTGGCAGGTGTGAGGCTGTGAGTTTGATCTCCAGTGCCACACACACACACACACACACACACACAAATAGATGCATAGTAAAACAACCCTGAGGTAGAATGGGTATCATCAAGAAATCAAACAATAACAAATGTTGGAGAGGCTTCAGGGAAAAAGGAACTCTTCCACATTGTTGTTAGGAATAAAAATCAGTACAACCACTATGGAAATCAGTGGAGATTTCTTAAAAAACTAAAAACAGAAATTCTATTTAACCCAGCTATTCCCCTTCTAGGTATCTTACCAAAAAAGTTAAAGTCATCAAATTGCAGTGACATATGTACATCCATTTTTAAAGCAGCATGATTTATAATAGCTAAACCATGGAAGTGGCCAATATGTCCATCTACAGATGAGTAGATAAAGAAAGTGTGGCATTTATATACAATGGAGTAGTACTCTGCCATAAAAGAGGATAAACTTGAGACATTAATAGGTAAATGGATGCACATTGAGACTATAATATTAAGTGAAATAAGTCAGACATGCAAGGTTAAATATCACATGCTTTCTCTTATATGAAAACCCAAAATATAAAGAGCAAAATAAAAGATAGATATAAGAAGTAGAGAGATCTTTCTCAAATAGGAAGGGTAACAAGAGATGAAGGGACAGGGTAAGAAGAGGAAAAGGGGATGGGGAAAAAAAGAGTTGAAAAAATGGAAATAGAGCTTTTGCAAATAAGAAGAGGACCAAGAGTTGGAAGGAATAGGAAGAGATAGGAGTGTTAGGGGATGGAAAAAAAACTAAGATGTGTTATGTATATGTGCCAGCTCCCTATAATAATATAATTATTGTAAAGTGCATAGTTTACATTACGTTTCACTTTTGGTATTATACATTCTATGGGTTTGGGCACACATATGGAGACATGACCCCACTATTACACTACCCAAAAAATGTTCTGTGCTTTCCCTAGTCTTCCCTCCCTCCCTTCAAATTCTTGGCATCCACTGAACTTTTTATTATTTCCACATTTTGCCTTTTCCAGAATGTCATATAGTTAGAATCATGCATTTTGCAGCCTTTTTGGGTTGGCTTTTTTCACTTAAAATATGCATTTAATATTTCTCCATGTATCTTAATGCTTTGATAGTTTATTTCTTTTTAATGCTGAACAATATTTTCCTGTCTGAATGTACCTCTATTTATCCATTCACATACTGAAGGTTATTTTTTATTACTTGCAATTTTGGAAAATTATGAATCTATCTACCAAAAATGTCTGTGTGCAGGTTTTTGTGTGAAAACAAGTTTTCATCTCATTTGGGTAAATACCAAACAGTATGATTGATGGATTACGTGGTAAACATACAATTAGTTTTGTAAGAAACTGTCCATTTGTCTTCCATAGTGGCTGCACCATTTGCATCATATCAGCAATGAATGAACGATCCATATTCTTACCAGCTTTGCTGTTGTGAGTGCTTTGCATTTTCACCATTCTAATAGGTGTGCAATGATATCCCATGGCTGTTGTAATTTGCAGTTCCCTACTGTATTATGATGTTGAGCATGCTGTCACATGCTTAGTTGCCATCTGTATATCTAATTTGGTGAGAGGCTTGTGCCGATCTTTTGCTGTTTTTGATCAGGTTGTTTATATTCTTTTTTATTAATTAAGCTTATTGGTACATTTTAGATATATATAATGATTATATTCATCATAGGAAATTTGTACCTGTACATGATATATCTTAATTCTTTTTTCCCATTCCCCTACTCTCCCTTTAACTTCCTTTTCCCTCTTTATTTATGAAAGCTTTTTTTAAAAAAAAAAAGATTTTTCATATTCTAATTGTTCCGTTTTAAGAGTTCTTTGAATGTTTTAGGTAAGTATCCAATTTTTTTTTTTGCAAGTATTTTCTCCTGGTCTGTGATTCATCTTCTAATTCTCTTGATTTATTTTTTAGTCTATTTTCTTTCTTCTTTAAGTTGGGTAGTTTAATTTGTCCCTTCTTCAAGTTCACTGATGCTTTCCTCTGTTCTCTCCTTTCTGCTGTTGAACCTATCAATAGAGTTTTTTGGGGGGAGGGTTGGTTATTTTTTACTTTTAAAATTTCAGTTTGCTTTATTTTAATAACTTTTATGTCTTTACTGACATTTTCAATTTCTTTTTCTGTTTCTAGTTTTCTTTTTCAATTTTTACACTTGTTATAACTTTTAAAATTTGTTTAAGCATATTTGTTGCTTGCTGAAGAATTTTCATAATGACTTCTTTAAAATCTTTGTCTGATAATTCTATTATTTCTATCATCTCAATTTTGACGGATATTACCTTTTACATTCAGTTTGAGAACTTGGTTGTTGGTATAATGATTCACATTTGGTAGAAATCTGGGTATTTTAGGTGTTATGTCATGAGACTCCCAATCTGTTTAAGCCTTCTGGCTTAGCTGGCCTCCTTGGCATTGCAGCCAGCAGGGCAAAGGGAATATCACTTCATTACTATCACATGGGGATAAAATCCCAGATTCCTTTACCTGGTTACACAGACCCAGTTAGGGGGTTTCTTCATTCCTAATGAACAGGGAGAGTTTCTGTTCCATATTAGCTCTCTACTGATACTTCCCTGCTTGGGAGGGATAGGGATGCCTAATTACCACATTTGTTATTGCTTCCTCTGACACTTACAGGAAAGAATTGCCCTTTTAAAACTAGGTGGTGGCAAAAGCCCTGACTCTTGACTAGGTCTTCTCTGACATTGCTTCAGAGGGGAGAAAGGAACGCCTTCCCTCCGGGTAGAAACCTAGGCTACTGACATTGTCTCCACTGACATAGTGTGTATGGGCGGGTCTCGTTATCTGCAGGGGGATGAAAGTCAGTGCTCCATACTTGATTTTCTCCAGCACTGCACTGACAGGATCTGAGGCAGGCTCACACAGCCTAATGAGGGTGGAAGTTTAGGCTCTGCCCTTAATCGTCGTTGATGTAGATGCGGGTGGACCCACAGGTTTATTTCTCATTTTAGCTGGAGTAAAATGATTTTTGTCTAAAAATTTTCACTCTTGCTAGGTCAATCCTTTGATTAGAGAGAAGAGGCTTTGGGGGGAGCTCTTTTTGTTTATGATTTTTTTTCTTGTTTCAATCTCCAACCCCAAGTCTGAGAGATATATAAGATGAAGAGAAAGTTCATGTTATTCCTCCCATCTGAGGACCAAAAGTGGTCCACCTTCTTTATACTTTTCAGAGTCTTCTTGTTTGTTTTACATACAATGTTCAGGATTTTAGTTGTAATAGCAAAAGGAATAAAGTATGTTTATTCCATCTTCCTTTCTTTTATTTTAAATAAACAGAAATACTCAACATTTTCTCTTGCTGTCATTTGTATGTTGCAAAGGAATGAAATAGTGTGCCTTAAAATGAAATCAAAGCAATGATGATTTTAAAAAATCATTACACTGATCCTGAAAGACATATTTTATATTCTGGTGGCATGATAGCAATGGTCACATGCTGCAATCAAGATTTTTTCAGATCTGCAGAAGGGACAATAGGTACTGTGAGTGTCAACCGTCATTGTGTGGGTTTGGTTTTGTGCCCTAAAGTATAGAAAAACAAGTTTTGTAAGTGTTGAACTTTACCGTTCATCTTTTGTGTTAAGAAAAGTTATTACAATATTGAATAGGCCTTTTCTCCTCCAACATATACTCATTCATCTGAGATTGCAATCCAGCTTCCAGAACATAGGCCTTGCCTGTTAAAATCATATGTCTCCAGTAATGGATGAGCTTCCTACTCTTTAGGTGTATCTCTATGAATGCCATTTCTCGTAACTTTCAATAAGGGTTAGGTGGTAGGGAATTCAAGATTACCTTTTCTAATAAGAAACACTGGAAGTGGAAATAGGGCATCTTGCTGATTAACAATACGGATCACATGAGCAAACCCTGGAAAGTTTGAGACTCATTACAGTCACAAATGGCATGAGGTTAGAAGTGAGATTAAGGGATGTTTTGTCAGTCAGCAAGGTGTGAGGGGCAAGAGAATGAATACCTGTATTGCAGAGAGCTGTGGTGTTTAAATGTACGTATGTCAGATGTGTGTTTAGTGCCTGGCCCCATGGAAGCCAATAATAAACAGCAGTCTCTTCCCTCTATCATACCCCAGTCCCTGCCTCCCAGCTTCTGCTCCCCATTACATAACCCCACATCTGCCTTTTACCACTTCATCATCTCATTTTTCTTTCTTGTTAGAGGCCTTCAGAAGCCACCAGAGATGGTAGTTTCCATGGTAAACAGCATCCTCATTAGTTTGAGGTTTAATGGCTCCTAAGTGTCTGTCTGGACTGGGGCCCTAGCCCACATCAAGGGGAGGTTTCCAGTGAACTCAAGGGCTGTTGAGAAATTGTCAAGCATAAACCATTACATCGAAGTTATCATAATTAGACACAACAGCACAGTGTTATTTGCGTCTAAAGAGCAGAGATATGAAGAAATCATCTCATCTTATCCTGGGCTTATGGTTCTTGGGCATCGGAAAGATCACGATTTCTTCAGAACAAACTAATGACAGATTGTATCATTGGACTATGGGTGTTGGTATGTGAGTTACGTGGTATAGCAGGTTGGGCAACAGGGAGCCAAACTCACTGAAGGCTTCTGAATAGATTGCTAAGGATTTACTCTTTCTTCATTCATCCACCTGTCCCTCAAGCTTCTAAGGTCACCAGAGTTCACTGCTCTGCTCAAGTTTAGTTTTTGTACTAACCCAACCTTGTTCCTGACCCTGCTCCTAGCACTGATTTGCTTTGCTCATTTATTCATTCACTCATCATTTATGAGCCTTACAATATACCGGACACTATTCTAGGAACTGCAGGTAGGAGAATGAACAAAATAGACAGAGATCCCTAACCTCAAGGAACTTCCAACAAAACAAGATAGATTTTTAAAAATCAAATAAGTTCAGAACTACATGTGAAATTGAAGCTGACCTTTGCACAAAGGTTCATAATCTTGATCTTAAATAGCATCCTAACTCCTTCCTCCATCTATTCTTCTTCACTGATAGTCTATACACTCAGAGTAGCTTCTTCTGTCCCTCTTCCACATCTGCTAAGGGATCACTCGAACATACCTGGGACAGCTTGAGGCTCACCACAGTCACAAATGGCATGAGAGTGAGAGTGTGCTTCTCTGGGCGGGGCAGACTGGCACTTCAGTTGAACCCAGGTATCTTTTTTCCTCTTTTCCTCCTTTTTCTGGTCATTTTCCTTGACACATTTCAGGAATCTATCGCCACCTTTGGAGTGTTTCATATGCTCAATATGCACATTAATCCTCTTGGCAAGTATCTTGCCCTTAACTTGCTTGTTTACAGCAGTGCCAACAGCATGCTGGGTGGCATTGTAGACTCTCCTGGTTTTGGCATGGTAACAATCATGTGGCCTTCCTTTTTGCATAGTGCCCATTCCCTTGATGGGTATCACCCTTTTTGTAGATTCACATGTATGTGGCCAAAGGAACAACTCTGTGTTTTCTAAAAGGACTAGGGTACATACTCTGGCTTCCTTTCCTTTCCCTTTGTGTTTGTCATTTTGCCAAATTTCTGGAAGATGGCAGTTCCAGACAAAAGGAGGCTTTATTTTTTGTCTGTTTTTAAAGGCTTAGATTAGAATGGAGGGGAGGGCAGTTGGACCTGAGTCTAAAAGCAGGAAGAACAATTTCGCTTATAGGGGGCTCAATGAAGGTCACCCCTGGGTAGCTTAGAAAATTCTGAGAGCCCTTTCAGCTCTGATAATCACCAAACCTCAGACTTCCTAGGGATTCTGTGAGGATGAAGGGGGCAGATGATGGAAGGGGATAAGACTGAGGAATGGAAGCCACCGAACACCCTTGACCATTTGGTATTAGAATGGTATTAGAACGCTGGGTACATGATTTTCTCTGTGTGGATGAAAACGCAGAGTTTCTAGAGTATTCCAAATGTTCACACCATTAGTGATTCTGCTCTTGAATGTCTGATACCCTTTCTCCAAGGTAACACAGCTCAGAAGGAAGGCTGTCGGGGGCGAGTTCAATTTAACTCTAATTCTTTACTCAGCATCTATCTATTCTTTCCTCTTCTCCTAATAACAGTGATAGCCACGACCTATATTTAGACACCATTTCACAGTTCAAAAGTGACAGGCCATCTGTTACTACTCATTACCTCCTATTTACAAGCGAGGAAATCAAGACTCAGAGATTTGCCCAGTGCCACATACACAGGGCCTCCACCCCTTTTTCTAACAAACATCAGTGAGTATTTACTGCCTGACCTGAGTTGGAGTCTGGGCTGTGAGAACAATGAGACCCAGAACAACTCAGAGAGTTTCCAAACCAGGATGCAACTACTGGTCAGCTCCCTCCTCACTGCCCTGCTGCACATGCCACCGTAGCAAGTCTCTAAGAGCTCAGGGTCAGTAAAGGACACACCAGAAACCAGCAGCTAACTTTTCTAATC